>SEYY01000408.1:16776-74276 GCA_009176605.1 Armadillidium nasatum
TTTCTGCCATATTGTTGTTTTTTTACAAAAACAAATTTCGCATCTTGTAAGTTCCTTTGGGACATATTTCTGGATTTTTGGCAGAAAATTCTGGAGATAGAGGGTGTCCCAAAAATAATTTTAATTTTTCTGTGTATGTTTTTATTGAATATGGGAATGAGGACTCTACTTGCTCTATTAAAGCTCCAGGGAGAGAGGGATTTTGACTCATCATTAGGATAGCAGGGGTTATTTCTTCTGAGTTTAATGGGGCAGTTCTTAAAAATAAAAGCACAAGTGAGAGAAGATCAAACCAATAATTATGCACATCTTTCCAAGTCAATCGACAGAATGGATCGCAGAGACCTCAATAGCTATTCTCAATGAAGTCCATTACTCTGAGGATTATGGACAGAAGTAAAGTTTTGTCGGGATCCTAACTCCTCACAAACACTTCTAAATAAATCAGAGGTAAATTGTCCACCACAATCAAAAACACATAAGTTCCTACCACTCCAGCGATTGGTAAGAATTCTCTGGTAATTGCCTCCACAATTGTAGAGATTTCTATGTTTTTCAAGGGGAAAGCAAAGAGATAGCGAGAGAATCTATCAATCAAAGTTAAAAGATATTTATAATTTTTACATGCAGGCATTTTAAGTATGTCAATATGAACCACCTGAAATTTTGCCGAAACTGGCTGGTAAGATTCATATGGTGGGCTTATTTTGCATAACGATTTAGATCTCTGACATGAATCACAACTTTCTTGACTCCAAAATGCCCAAGTGAATGTGAATAAGAAATAACAGGTGTAATGAAAGATTCGGTAGGTCATTTTTATAATAATAGTTTTGCTTGGTCAGCTTGAGATTAGTATTTTCTTGCTTGTTTAAATATTTTTGAAGTTGCACATCTGTTTCTTGTGCTGCTTGAAGTTCTTTGTAATCAATTTTACATTGAAATAGCTTAATTAAACACTTCATTGGTGGAAATATGGAAAATAGATGACAGTGAATGACAGTTATCATCTATTAAAGAATCCTGCTGTGGAGAAAGCTCTGGTGTGACCAATGCTTCATCGCAGAGTGCTTCAGGAAGGACTTCTGTAACAGTGTCTTTTCTTCCAAGTTTGAGTGAAGTGCTTGTTGCCAATTCTATATCTGCATTTCATGCAGTATTTGAAGAAGCTGGTAATTTCAGTGAACTGGTAGTTGGCTGCTCAGAAGGATTTCTGCTTAAGTAATTAGCAAGAATATTCTCTTCAGATTTAATATGCTGTATGTTCAATTCATATTCAGACAAGAAAGTTAGGTAACGCTGCTCCCTTGCAAGCAAGTGATCAGCATCAATCTCTTTTTTTAAGTGACTGTGTGACTGAAAGATTGTTACAAAACACATCTATCTTCCATCCTACGATATGTTGAATTTTTTTTTCAGTTTTAACCAAGGCAAGGAGTTCTTGCTATAAATACTATAGCTAATTTCAGTTGGGTTTAATTTATAACTATAAAATCCAAGTGAAACAGTTTTTTCATTTTTGGTTGAAATTACAACACCAACCAAGGCAGTCTTACTGGCATCTGTGAAAATTGATATTTTGGCACTATTAGATGGAAAACCCAAAGGAGTAGCATTTTTCAAATCAGTTTTGCTAGATTGAAGGCTTCTTCAGCCTCAGGATTCCATTTTACTCTACGTTGTGAGTATGAAGCACCTTTTAGAAATGAAAGAAGAGGAGAAATAATATTAGAAATTCCAGGAAGTGAAGATCGGAAATAGTTTATACTTCCTAAGAAAGAACGTAGATCTTTAATAGTCTTAGGTTTTGGAATGTTTAATATAGAAAGAAGACTTTTATCTTTGCTAGGAAGCATAAAACCTTTTGACATATCAAAACCAAGACATATAACCTTTGGTTGGCCAATTTAGCACTTATCAGCACTTAGTTTTAAATTAAAATAATTTAGCCTATCAAATACCATTTCTAAGACTTTTAGATGCTCTTCATGAGTTGGAGTAGCAATTAGAATGTCATCAATATAGATGAAGATATTAGGAATACAAGAAAGAATTAAAGAGATATATTTAGTGAAACTTGTGGGACTGGAATGAAAACCTTCAACTATGCTGTTAAAAGAAAAACTCCCATATGGAGTATTAATTGTTAAAAACTTTCTACAATCTGGGTGAACTTTCAAATTATAGAAGGCTTTCTTGAGATCAAGGACAGAAAACACTTTAGTACCAGAGAGTATATTTGAAAATCCCCTAAATTTGGTAGACTAAAATTGTCACAAACTGCTCTTTTGTTAAGAACATAGGAACATAGGAAAATAGAGACAGTTAGAAGCCACAAGGGCCTATCGAGACTGTCCCAGTCCAAACAAATAATAACAATAACTACTAATACATGCACAAAAGACTAGGTTTATCCCATCCTAGTTATCAGTTCATTCATGCATAGTCATGCATAGATAAAAGTAAAACTATAACCCCATTACACATGCAATACTCAATGAACCATCACCCACTACAAAAAACTGCCGTTAGGCTTAGTCATAGGTTGATCTGTTGATCCAAAAATTCATATAGAAGCCTCAGGTCAGCTACAATGTGGACTCCGCCTGAAGGTTTTGGCAGAACAGAGATTGGAAAACCCCATGGTGAATGTGAAAGAGATAAGACCCCAGCATTAACTAACCTGCCTATCTCCACTTTAGCTTTGTCATATAGACATGTAGAGATTCTTCTGGTTTTTATATTTATTGGGGGTCCTCTTACATTAAATATATAGGGTACAACTCTTTTAGGGTATCTTACTCTGCAGGTGTAAGGGGAAATTTTAACACTTTATTTTTATATTCACTGTTATCACTATTATTTATATCACTTCTATATTTACCATTATTTTTAAATTTACTACCATTATTATTCCTAAAGGAAGAATTGTTTATATTGCTACCCCTAGCATTAATTTTACCTTTAAAAATATTTTCATATACCATTATACTATCAGTATTACATAATTCTGTGCTATCATTTAAATATATATCAGTAAAAAATACCTTAAAATTAAAGAGGGTAGCATTAACAAAATGATCAATTCCTTTTAGGGACACTGACTCCACATTATTTCCTACAATTACATCACAAGCGCTCCCTGTCTGGGCATCAATAATTTTATGATTACTAAAATCTAATAAAAAATTATACTTTTGAAAAAAATCAAGCCCTAAAATATTACAGAGTATATCACAAATTAGAAAAAGTATGCTCATAATCCTACGTAATAAAAAATTTACAGTTTTTGTTTTAATATATATGTTTTAGTATCATTAGCAGCAGTAAGAGAGCCAATTGGTTCTTTCTTATCTTCTGCAGAAACCTTAAAACATGATAATGTACTCCCTGAGTCTATTATATATAACTCTT
This sequence comes from Armadillidium nasatum, assembly GCA_009176605.1. NCBI lineage: Eukaryota > Metazoa > Arthropoda > Malacostraca > Isopoda > Armadillidiidae > Armadillidium > Armadillidium nasatum. The sequence continues at coordinate 20,191 of SEYY01000408.1, forward strand.
TAGAGTTAGCATAGAAAATGCATAGAGACTGTTTAGTTTTAAATCTGTTTTAGAAATATTTAACATTCATAATTTTTGGAGTCATTGTACCCTTATAAAAATTTTCATTTTCAACTGGCATCGCAGTATATTTGCGAAGAGCTGATGGCTCTTGCTCAAAGACTGGCCTTTCACCATGTTGATAATGCAGATTTTTATCTTTAAAACTATTATATTTAGGACAATACTCAAGTTCACTAGGCTGAGATACTCTTTCGTTTAAAACAGATGGTTTTAAATCAGTAGTAGCATTCGCATTCCCATGAAGTTGAGCATTGTTATACTTTATATTATTTATATAAGAATGTAATGAATTAGTATCATTAATTGCAATTGTATAAACCTCATTTATAAGGGGGTAGCTTTTACCTTCCATTCTTAATTTTTCATATTTAATATATGAACTTTTATCACAAACTATTATACACTGCACCTTATTATTAAATTTCACTTTTAAATTTCTTTTTGAGGGGCGATGTTAGCCCTATGATTCGTTCCCCTAAGTGGTTGAAGGAGATGGTCCTTAAGTAGAAAGTTGGACTTCCCTGGGTGCCCATCGACAGCTGCCTTAGCATCTTGTAGCTTTTTCTCGAAACTTATAATGGTAATAACATAGGGCACCTTCTGGCCTAAATCTTAAAGGTGACCTGCCTCTGTCTGAGTAGCCTCTTGTCCGACCATTTTCAACTTGTGTAACTCTTATATCCATCATATTGACCTGTGTTGAAAGCTCTTCTACATTTTTAATTAACTCTGCAACTTGAGTGGATAGTTTAGCCACTTCGCGAGCGAGGAAGGAATTTGAAGGGGGGGGGGGTGTCAGTTCTCTAGCTCTTGTAGAAAAAGGGGCTATGGCATGCACAGAATCATTGCGGTAATGGTCTGATACAATTCTGCTTCGCCGACTCATATATTTGTCAGCAGCCTCAGCCATTTTATAAATTGATAGATCTCCCGTTAATACTTTGAGCATTGCTGCAGTGTCCTCAGGTAATACTTGGAGAAACATTTCTTTTGCGACTTTCATTATTTTGTATAATAACTTCAAATGCAGAGTCTCCAAGTGACAGCCTTATTCTATTTAAAAATTCAGAAGGTTTTTCACCAGGTTTCAATTTCTGTTGAAAAAAGTCCTCAACTCTTTCCTGAGCCAAAGGTGCATATGTAGCTCAACACTTTTTTCAACTCCTCGTACGTTTTTTCGGTTATAGGTGGTTGAATTTGAGATATAATGGCAGATGGTAACAATGGTCCTATAAGTTGAATTCTCTCGATAGGCTTATTCACAAAATAAAGCAGGAATAACCATTCTATTTTTTTTCAACCACTTTTCGATGTCTCTTTTGTCGAAGCGGGGAAAATCTTGAATCGTTAGTGTTTACCTATATTGAGGTGACGGGCTTCTGGAAGAACTTTCACTGGAGGCACTTCGTTCTGAAGTTCACTCAATAGGTCTTTCTGTACCTCGGTTATTAGTTTCATTAGCCCGTACTTCAGTGTCAACTTCTACTGGAGTTATCGAAATGCCCGATGTAGAAAGGTCTAAAATGTTGTTGTTAGGCCTAGTTTTATTTTTCTCTGAAGGCATCGTAGAATTGTGTTGTCTTTACTATATATATATATATATATATATATATATATATATATATATATATATATATATATATATATATATATATATATATATATATATATATATATATATATATATATATATATATATTTTTTTTTTTTTTAATTTTTTTTAATTTCAATTTAATTTCTTCTTTATGGTAACACTATTCTAGCACCCATATATTTTAAGTATTTATTTATGTATTTATTTATTTTTATTATTCATTTTTCAAAAATTATTTAAATGTTATTTATTTTATTAAATATCAGTGTCCTAATTCACTGTCACTATAAATCACATTCCATCTGATACCAATGATAAAAACTTAAAATTTTTTTGAGAGTGCTATTCTAAAGTATCACCATGTACGGTTTATAAAATAGCTTAAGACTGCTTATTTTCAGTTGTAGGGCTAAGGTAATTTAAATTTTCATAAAATGTCTATTAATTCTTCATAAAAAGTCAGTTTTTATTTCAATTTTATTTTGAGAGCAATATCCTACACAAATACCAGGTTACAGGTTAGACTAGAGTAAGTTGGCTCTATTTCATTTCCAGCCTAAAATATTTTAAAATTTTCATAAAATTTCTATTAACTCTTCATTAAAAGAAAGTTTTTATTATAATTTTATTTCTGCTGGTTTATTTTTACTATGATTTATAATTTCTTCACTATCTAGGCCGAATTTCATCACGATCTAAGCCATAGTAACATTGTTATTTATCTGATATTATTTATTTATTTTCTTTTTCAAAAAAACTTTCCTATTTATTTATTTATTTATTCTTTTATATTTGTGTTCTATATAACTGTCACATTACTGGGTACACCATCTGCAACAAAAAAAAATGGCTTCTTGGATCATGGCTATAATGCAACAATGCTTTATTTCAGCTTATGGTCGTGCCGGCCTAGAGCTTCCAGCTATATATAAAACAATTATTTCTTACCTTGTTTGATGTATTGTCTATTATTTGCTATTATTTATAATAAGAATATTTCTTCTTGAGTAATATTTTTATTATATTTGTTATAATTTCACAATTATTTACAACATCTACAACAATTTATAACCGTGGCGTTTTCAGCCGGTGTTTCGTTCTAATCTACCAAAAAAAAAAAATCGCTTGTCATACATCAATACTATCATAATCGATATGTCGTTTATCACATATTATAAATCATTCATAATATCAATATATATAATTTATCATTTATAATAATTACATTTATTAAAAAATTAAATATTATCAGTACAACCTTCATTATATATATATATATATATATATATATATATATATATATATATATATATATATATATATATATATATATATATTATATATATATATATATATTTTTTTTTCTTAACAGTTTACAATTGGGTATCTGTATCAGGGAATTTTTTGGTATCGGTATCAGTAAAAATTTTTGGTATTGCTCCATCTCTTATATATATATAATATATATATATATATATATATATATATATATATATATATATATATATATATATATATATATATATATATATATATATATATATATATATATATATATATTATATAAATAACCTTAAATTCTATATATATATATATATATATATTATATATATATATATATATATATATATATATATATATATATATATATATATATATATATATATTATATATATATATATATATATATATATATATATATATATATATATATATATATATATATATATATATATATATATATATATATATATATATATATATATATATATATATATATATATATATATATATAATATATATATATATATATATATATATATATATATATATATATATATATATATATATATATATATATATATATATATATATATATATATATATATATATATATATATATATATATATATATATATATATATATATATATATATATATATATATATATAGTTTTTTTTCTTAACAGTTTACAATTGGTATCTGTATCAGGTGAATTTTTTGGTATCGTATCGGTATCAGTAAAAATTTTGGTATTGCTCCATCCCTTATATATATATATATATATATATATATATATATATATATATATATATATATATATATATATATATATATATATATATATATATATATATATATGGAAAATAATATATTATTTTTGCTCATTCTAGAAAATAGTTTGCCCCCACCACCCCTCAAAATCTATTCTGGCTACAGGCCTGCTTGAAATATTGCAGAGATGTCCCTTGCAATAATTCCATATCCTCCATGCCAACAGGCACATGTCAAAAGGGTTAAAAAAGAAGTACATGGATGGGATTAAGATTCTTAATTAGAAGTTGAGGGATCAAGAGGTGTGAAAAAAACTGAGCTTAGGTATAATGCAATTAGGAGATTAGCCAGCCAAATAATCAGATTTTCAGGATTTATAGAAACACCTTAGAAAAGAGTATTGGACGATCATTCCACCTCCACATTTCCCTTCCTATTCTCTCAGTTCCTCCTCTAGCACCCACTTTATGAGACTTAAATTTGGAATTTGATTAATAATAATTATTTCAGATTAAAGATCCTTATAGATGGCTAGAAGATCCAGATTCAGAACAGACAAAAGACTTTGTACAAATGCAAAATACTTACACCAATCCATATCTAGATAATTGTGCGTATCGATGTCAGCTGAAGTCAAAATTGACCCAGATGTGGAATTATTGTAGATATTCGTGTCCCTTTAGAAGAAATTTGAGATATTTTTATTTCATGAATAGTGGACTTCAGGATCAGAGGTAAGTTACTTGAAAATTCAAGTACTTTTTCCTTTCACATCATTTTTTCCATCTCTTCTCTCACTGATTTTTTATTTGCCCTTCAGCAAAGTTTTTCTAGATCTTATATAGTATATTTAAAAATGACTTATAGAAAATCTGTCTTTCTGTGTTTGTGATATTTTTTTTTGTATTCTAAAATTTAAAAGTTTATGGTTTTAATAAAATACATTTCTGTTGTTTTAAAGATAATAAAAAGGTACTAAATTTAAATCTGGATTACAATTTCTGTGATCACAAGGATGCTGTTAGTTGGGGATGGGAGAAACCATCCTGAATTGATTTTTATTTTTCTGAATAAGTATCTATATGACAAGCTTAAGATAATCAACTTACACCACCGTATGGTGATATAATAATAATAATGAATTGGGGTTATCAGCTATCTAACATAGTAAATTTATTATTATTATTATTATTTTATTATTATTATTATTATTATTATTATTATTATTAATAGAAGTTCATTTAAATTTTTATGCAAGCTTATTATTCTGTTTAAATATTGGAAGAGTGAGGCAATTGTGAAAGAGATTTGTATCAGAAAGAAAGAGAAAAACATTTTTTTTTTTTTTTTTTTTTTTTTTTTTTTTTATTTTAAATTTAGGAAATTTTTCTTTTTATGTTTTTAATGAGAATAGAGAAAAGTAAAGGGAAGCACAAAGAGAATATTTTGCTGCTAACTGTAATATTAGCATGATATACTATGCCATCTTTGTTGTAAGTTTCACATTTAGAGATCTTCTATTGCCTATCAGTTTGTGAGGAGGGGTAAACTGTCTATAGCAAATGGAAAAAAATGTGATGAATTTCCTTTCTCATCTACTTTTACAATGTTATATTTTAGATTTTTCTTTCCTTTTTATGTGTGAGCCTCAGTATAGGACTAAAAACAGCTCAGTGAATTTCACATACTGATTTTGGTTCTTACCTTAGGATCCTATTGATCTGTTCAACTCAAAATTAGGAGCACCACAAGAGGAAAATCCATAGCTACTTTCTAAATTTTTATTAGACTAAAATTCCCTATCATACGAGTCAGCTAAGAGAACTAAATTCTCCCATGGAACCTTAGTTTGTATGTACATCTCATTCTGTATAATGTATTTCCTCATTTTTGTTTGTACATTAGATAGTAAACTCAGAAATTGTGCTCAAGGATTCATGCTCATATATGTGAGCACCAGGAAAAGCCTGACATGCAAGCTGTTTTAATCGCAATGCAAACATATTTGTCTTTGCTTTGCAGCATGACAGGCCTTTAATTTATTCTCATTCCATCTCTTCTCCTCCTGGAAATACTTCTTTAAAAGGTATCTTTGACTACTGTTTCACATTTATAATAATTATACAATCAGAGAAATTTTCCATATAGATACTTTTTTTTTTTTTAATAATCTCACCAACTGATTAGGACTAAGGGTATTTTTTTTTGAACAATAGTCTTCAAAATATAAAAAGAAATTTATTTTGGTTATGTTCATTCTCATAACTGAATACTTTGGGTTCCAAGATTTTAAGTTTCTGGTATGGTATGGTCTGAAGTGATACATTCTGTAGAAGCAGAATATCAAATTGACTCAAAGTAACCAAATGTGGTTATTGACTCAATGGAGGAACCGAATTCTGAGAAGGTTGAGAACCTCCCAAATTTAAAGGTGTAGTAGGGCGGTGGTGGTGGTGGGGGAGAGTTATCTGTGTGTATATCTTATTATATATGCTTGTAGTAGAAATATTTGCTATTGCAGCATAAGATTGCATTCCCATCACAGTCCCCTGAATTGTGAGTAGTATACTACTCTCAAAAGGCAAAAGATGCAGCAGAGTGCTGTTATTAATTCTTGAGAACTAGTTACTTCTATTAAATTAGTAACCTCCTCCTTTTAGGTAGGATGGTTATCCAAACGATCTTTAGAACTGTCACTTACCCTTACAGAAGCTTGTTCATCACTAGTCACTGATTTAACACATCCATTTGTGATGAGACTTCCTACAATGCCTCTCACAGCATCAGCTGATATTAATTCTTCTGTACTTCCATTCATTTCTCTTTAATAATGATCAGCTTCATCTCTTTGATCGTTCTCAACTGCAACCAAATAAGCATCTAAATCCATTGATGGAGTAGACATTTTTGATAACCATAAAATTTTTCCTTTATACAAACTTTCGTGTACTCACACTTTTTAAATACTATTATATGTAAGTGTAGGATTTTTCTTCAGTGCTTTTAAATTCAGTGAATTCATAAAAATCAAACATATATAAATATTTTAAGAGTTTATCGCAATACAATCACTCTGAATGATAATTCAAAATGATTGAAGCTAATTCTAGAATGTTTTCTAGCACCTGATATGAAATTGATATTTATATATCAATTCAATATTCCACTGATGCAAACTTCTTCAGAATGGCAACAGGAGAACACTGCAAAAAAACAAAAACCGTGGCCACATATACCAATGTACTAATTAGTATACCAGTACTTACTGAAGTTCCAACGCTTAAACATGTAAATAAGGGGAAGCATTTTGAGCTGTAGCCCAAAGCTTTGTTGCTGTGTAAGAAATGTAGGGTTAAGATATTATCGTATTCAAGATGGCTACTCTACAGAGACCTGACAGTTATCCACACTACACTATTTTTAAACAAACAAATAATATATGAGTTTCACCATGTGACACCTTGAAGATTAAATTTTTGAACATCTCCCTTGTATTCAAAACGTTACTGGATATCAGGTTTCTAAAATAGGAATGGTACAGCAGTAACAAAGGTTAATAGGTGAACACAAAAATATATCCTCACAGTTTTCCTTTTGAAATCTTTCACTCCTTGAATACCTGTAATTAATTTTTACTTCCATTCCTATTTATCTTACAACTAAATGCTTCTTCAAACGCCTGGTTAATAATTAATATTTCCCATATAATTTTATTATTTAAACTAGTAATTTAATTATAACTTTAGGATGTCATTCTCTTTTAATATTTACAACTAATTATTAAATTTCCTATTTATTAGCCATTAATGAATTTACTAAGTACTCCAGTCTGTGCTCTGTAACTCTCAATATAGCCTTGCTAATCTTTATTTCTTTATTTCTCTGTTATATTATTTATCTTTGTATTACCCACCAGAATATGCAACCAGCAGAGATGAATGAAGATGTCTGGTAGAAGTGAGTTAGTAGTGTAAGAAGAATGAAAAAAGTTTAATACATTTTACATTTAATCAGAGAAACTTATCTTGGTTTAAAGAGCTGTCTTCACCTTGTGCAGAATTCTTTCAGACAATTTGTAATGCTATAATTACCATCCAACATGATACCAACAAAGACTTGAATTTCAAGCGTAAGTGGAGTAAAAACAGAATGGAGAAGCACCTCTGTTTTGTGGAATTCTCTTCCATCTTTTGTGTTTCATGCCAAATTTAATCTCAGTTACTTTAAAGCCCACATCTGTGTTCAACTATGAAATTTGCGTTAGGTGGGACTTGTAAGGTTTTTTATTCTTTTTTACTTTAACATCCCCTCCTTTATCTTTCTTCCAGAGAGAGTTATAGTTGCTTAGTCACCCCTTGCGTACGCATTCTCATTAAAATATTATCATGCAAAGCCCAAGTGAATGAATAGCATGTAAAATTCACAAAATTGCAATAAATATCTTAACCATGTATGGAATAACATACGCAAAACATGGCGCCATAAAAATGACATTTAAACATATAAAAATTTTTGATTTTGATTTTTGGCGTATATGAGTCTTTGAAGAAATCTTGCAGTATGTGGTACTTTTCTCCAGCTGCTTTACATTAGCTTTTAAATAAGAATACTTACTCCAGTTGTAAATTTTTCAAGAAGGTTTTGTGTTGACTCTTGGCAACTTCAAACTTAATATTTTTTCAGTAAAAAGTTTTAACTTGTTAAATATTATTTAATATTAATTATTAATAATTGTACAATGTACTGAAGAAACTAAAATATAGTTTTCTTTGAGATAAAGCTTAGGTCGCATTATTTTCCTGCATGTGTTATTCCATACAGTGGGAAATGGCGTTTACTTTTGCATGAGATAAGACAACAATTTTGCTATCATCTGTATTTACAACCTTAGCAAAAATGTATACTAATATATATATATATATATATATATATATATATATATATATATATATATATATATATATATATATATATATATATATATATATATATATATATATATATATATATATATATATATATATATATATATATATATATATATATATATATATATATATAATATATCAACTCTCCTGCTCTCACTAATTCTCTCCAATCTCTTTCTGCCCATCGAAATGTTGCGTCACTCTCTCTATACTATCGCTATTACAATGAACACTGCTCTTCTGAAATCTCTCGTCGCATACCTCCTTCACTGAGAAGGGTTCGTGCGACTCGTTTTTCTACACAGTCTCATCCTTTCTCTGTCCAACTCTCTGACCCCAGACTTAACCGCTATGCTCAATCTTACATGTACTCTACTGGTAAAGCCTGGAACACACTTCCTTCATCTATTTTCCCAACTTCCTATGACTTAGCCACCTTCAAACGCCGTGTATCAGGTCATGTCAGCCTTTAATTAGACTATGTTCCCGACTTTTCATCTAACTCTGGTGGAATATTGGTAGGCCTCTGGCCTTTGCCCACCAGAGGTAATATATATATATATATATATATATATATATATATATATATATATATATATATATATATATATATATATATATATATATATATATATATATATATATATATATATATATATATAAATTTTTTTAATCCATTTGTCCAAAGGAAACTTCACATTGTATGTGATGCAGATAAAATCTTAAATATTATTGATAATAATGAATAATCAGAAAGTGTTTGTGGTAAAATCGATATGACAGAACATGTTGACATTGTATTCCACATTCTGCTAGATGGTCAGGACTCTGGCAGTGATGATGCTAACAATGATGCAGCAGAATCTATTTTGAGCATCAATTACATCGGGTAGGAGTGTTTTATGACAAGGAGCAGTTCTAATGACGATAAAGAAAGAAGGTAAGAGGGACAATCTGATTTACGAAGAAGAAAACAGAACCAGATCATATTCCATTTAAAAAAAAAAAAAAAAAAAAATCATCATGCAATTGCAAATTAAAAAAAAAAAGTTCCATGTAAGTGAGCATCAAAACATTTGAAAAAAATAATCCTGTGTATCTGATTGAAACTCGGCAAAGAATGAACCTGCAAAATTATAAAAGAATATAAAAGTATTTTGATGCTTTATCAGAAAATTGAAAACATTTCACTTGTTGAATTCATTAGACACATAGCAATATCTTCTCTATCTGCCCTGGATTTGACAGCAAAACATGGTGTAAATCCAAGAAAGAAAACAAAGTTTTTAGATATCGTTTGATATAATGGCAAAGATCACCTTGTTGACAAAATTGATAAGCATAAAAGGTGCGCATTCTCTCTCTCTCTCTCTCTCTCTCTCTCTCTCTCTCTCTCTCTCTCTCTCTCTCTCTTTTCTCTCTCTCTCTCTCTCTCTCTCTCTCTCTCTTCTCTCTCTCTCTCTCTCTCTCTCTCTCTCTCTCTCTCTCTCTCTCTCTCTCTCTCTCTCTCTCTCTCTCTCTCTCTCTCTCTCTCTCTCTCTCTCTCTCTCTCTCTCTCTCTCTCTCTCTCTCTCTCTCTCTCTCTCTCTCTCTCTCTCTCTCTCTCTCTCTCTCTCTCTCTCTCTCTCTCTCTCTCTCTCTCTCTCTCTCTCTCTCTCTCTCTCTCTCTCTCTCTCTCTCTCTCTCTCTCTCTCTCTCTCTCTCTCTCTCTCTCTCTCTCTCTCTCTCTCTCTCTCTCTCTCTCTCTCTCTCTCTCTCTCTCTCTCTCTCTCTCTCTCTCTCTCTCTCTCTCTCTCTCTCTCTCTCTCTCTCTCTCTCTCTCTCTCTCTCTCTCTCTCTCTCTCTCTCTCTCTCTCTCTCTCTCTCTCTCTCTCTCTCTCTCTCTCTCTCTCTCTCTCTCTCTCTCTCTCTCTCTCTCTCTCTCTCTCTCTCTCTCTCTCTCTCTCTTCTCTCTCTCTCTCTCTCTCTCTCTCTCTCTCTCTCTCTCTCTCTCTCTCTCTCTCTCTCTCTCTCTCTCTCTCTCTCTCTCTCTCTCTCTCTCTCTCTCTCTCTCTCTCTCTCTCTCTCTCTCTCTCTTTTTTTTTTTTTTTTTTTTTTTTTTTTTTTTTTTTTTTTTTTTTTTTTTTTTTTTTTTTTTTTTTTTTTTTTTTTTTTTTTTTTTTTTTTTTTTTTTTTTTTTTTTTTTTTTTTTTTTTTTTTATGTACTCTGCTGGTAAAGCCTCGATCACACTCCTTTTATCTGTTCCCAACTTCTTTTGACTTGCAACTTTCAAGCGCCGTGGATCTGAGCATGTGGGCGTTTAACAATTAGGCTCTGGTATTGCCCCAACTCTGGTGGAAAATAGTATTGCTCTGGTCTTACCCACCAGAGGAGACAATATATATATATATATTATATATATTATATATATTATATATATATATATATATATATATTATATATATATATATATATATATATATATATATATATATATATTATAATATAAATGGATCCAAGATAGGGAGAGGTTAAGAGAGGTGATAAGTTTTGCTGAAAAACTGAAAGAGGCGGAATTGAGCATGAATGTGGAAAAGACAGAACGTTAATAATTAGTAGGGAGGAGGAGGAGGAGGGAGATGAGTTGTGCTGAAGGTGTGGATGGCGAGGGTGGGAGAGAGATATGAGTATTTGGGGGAAAGCATTCACACTGGAATGAGGAAATACGTTGGAATTCACCTACAGGATGGAGAAATATGGAAGAGTGGTGAGGCTGCTGTACCCAATATTGGCCAGCAAAAGATTGGATACAGAAATATAGAAAGTAATTTTTGAAAGTACTCTGACTCCAATTTTGTTTTATGTAGCAGAGACTTGGGAGTACAACAACTAGAGAAGAAAGCAGAATTCAAGCTGCAGAGCTAAGGTGCTGCGGCTGATGGTGGGAAAGACCAGGAGGAAAAGGATAAGAAGCAAAAGAATTAGAGAAAATATCGGGGTTGAACCAATTATTCAAAAGATAGATGCAGGAAGACTGAGATGGTTGGGACACAAGTGGAGGATGATGGAGGGAAGTGCAGCTAGAGGGAGGTGAGAGTGGACACGAAGAAGAAGAAGATTGAGAGGGAGACCAAGGAAGACATGGATGGAGTTTGTTGTGGATTCACTGAGGCGACATCAGCTGCCTACAGTGGAACAGTTTATGGAAGATGGAATTATTTACAACATCTGGATGGAGATGTGTGCTGGCCATACTCACTCTGCCTTGAAACTTGATGTTGGCATGGAACACATCTGCAAGTTAGAATCTATATGTATCAAAGAAAAGGGTGATCAAGGTTCCATCAATATCATCATTGAACGTTGATTCCATGTGGGTATAAAATATAAGGAAAGAAAGTACCATGTAGAAATAATCAAGTAGCTTTAGCTGTACTTCATCGTGTGACACTGAAGCTTTATAATCAGGGTCTCATTTCAGATTATGAAGAAATATTTCATCAATACCTGGCTGATGGTATTACTGAACTCGTCCATGTGTCTTTAAAAGAGTTCCATTGGTACATTTGGATCCCTCATAGGACTGTAATCAAGACTGCCTAAAAAGTAGCAACTAAGATTCGCCCTGTCTTCAAATGCAGGCTTCACATTGGGAATTGCCCATCTCTGAATCAGGCTTGTTATCCTGGTGTAGATTTGATGGCATTTTTTTTTTGATTACTACTTCAATTTCGTATCAACAAATATGTCGTACCTGCAGACATTGTGGAAGCTTTTTTGCAGAGGAGGACTGTAATCGGTTCTATTTCTTCTGGGAGGAAGGAGGTGTACTTTATACCTATCGTTAAACCTCTATCATTTTCGGGCCATCAGTGAGCCCTTATATCTTGGGAGGCTGTTTAAGACACTATGCAAAACAGTATCTCCCAAACCTCTGTTCTTCCTTGTTGGAAAATAATTTATATATATGGATAATTTTGTATATTCTAACTTGTCCATCAGCACATTAAAAGATATATTCATTCAAACCACTTCACGAATGTGCGAGAAGGGATTCAACTTATGCAGTTGGAGTTCTAATAGCTCAGAACTCAAAAATTTGTTTAAGTCTGAGAAAAAAAACATCAGAGTTCTGAAGAGTTTTGGGATATCTTTTAGACGCCTCATTGACACTCTCAGCCAATTTGAAAGGTCAGCTTCTTTCTCAAATAGCTAAAGTTTTCAAACTCTTATCACTATTTCGTCCGGTTACAATACGCTGGCATCTTCTAATGAGGATTATGTGAGAACAGGACATGAGTTGGAACGATGAAATCAACACAGAGTTAAAGACCTTATGGTAGAAACCTCGTTTGGATCTGGTTTCTTTGAAAGAAACTTCATTCGAGAGATCTTGCTTTGAGACTGAAGGCTCCTACTTGTTGCTTAACATATTTTGTGATACAAGTTCTTCTTGTTATGGATTTGTAATGTTTATATCCTCTAACACCAAAGCTCTCAGCATTCTTTAGTCAAAGAGTAAAGTTGCTCCTTTGAAGGGGAGAACGCTGCCATGCTTGGAGCTTTTGTCAGTTTTTTGTCTTTGAAATGCTTACCGCAAGTTCTGGAATGCTTTCAAAGTTTAGGGTTTAGAAATTTAAATATATTTTCTGATTTACAAGTGTCCTTGGCCTGGATACTGTGTGGGGGAAGAAAAAACAAGAGCATGTTCATAAAGAACAAGATTCAGGATATCAACAAAATGGTTTCTTCATTAAAATGATATAAGGGGGAGCAAAAGGCTTCCAACCCAACTTCCTTTAATGTAGTGTGTTGTGTTGCTGGCAGCCCAACAGTTTTCCTTATTTTAATGCCCTTAATTCCCTCACAAAAGATAAAAATATTATGCACCCAACTTACAGTGTATTCTGGAGGTTTTTAGGTTCCCACAGTGGCTAGATGTTTCTTAATTACCAAGGTATCAATCACTAGACCTCCCTTCAGAAAGTGTAGATTGATGAAACCAAAGAATTCCTGGGTCTTCCAAGTAACAAGTTTTTGTCAAAAATATCAGTCTGTCAGTAATTAGTAATCTGGTCTGTTCCATAAAGTCAGCAAATAATAACTTCAAACACATGAAAAAGAGAAGCTCATCAAATTAAACTATTTTAACCTATAAGTGACTATATAACTCAATTTCTATAAACTCATATAAATATATAAATATAAATATAAAAGTAAAATTTTACAAGTTTAAACCTAATGTTTTTAAATGTTTATAAAGTTTTATTAAATTCGGATTTTTGTATATACGATTGTAATTTTATCAGTCCCAGCGATCGATCGAGTCAGCGTTAGTGAAGAGCGAGAAAGATTGTAAATGGTAAATGTTAGTAAAAAAAAAAGAAAAGAAAAGAGCAGGAAAGGAACTACGATAGGAACGTACAATGATATAGTTAAAGTGTTTGAAACTTATCTAAACGTCTCAAGATTTGTCTTGAGAAGGAGATCGGATTAACAATATTATGCTTCGCCTCAGATTAGACTAATTGGAGTTGGTTCTAGTATTTCTTGGTCGTGATGATTTGGTTTATTAGAGTTTTCACTTTGGTGGCAACAAAGGATCAGACACACAAACAAAATCAATTACCAAGTCCATGGAAAAAATCCAGCCCCCCAAAAAACAAAGATCAATCCCACGGATAAAAGTCCTAGTAAAAATAAAACTATATACCCACCTACATGTATATGTGTATACACATATATATGTAGGTACTTATTTACAAAAGAATAATTAATTTTTTTGATTATGAAATTTACATTATAACGAACCTGTTGATTAAAGGACTTGTTATATCTTTTTCCAATGTTTTCTCCTTATATATCCTACTTCCTGGACCAACCAGAAATCCTAACAGATACAAGCAATGAGTACACTTATGTATATGTGTGTTAACCCATATGCATGTGTGATTCTATATTAATTTTCATTATATTTTTATATTTCATTATACCTACGTTTAAAATAGACAAAATCAAATGCTTTGTTACGTGCACACGTCAAGATTTTAGTTTAAGACCGAAAGAGTTAATTTGAAATTGTGTTTTCTTTATCACAGTGTTACTTAATAAAGATTTTAATTTCTAAAGATCTATACTATATATATTATTTAAATGAATATACTTTTATACAATAACTTTTTAATTTCACAAAAATAGGAAACTGTCTCTCATAACTGAAAAAGGAAATTTCTTTAGTATAAAATTCTTACAAAAATTATATAACCATAAAAAAATACAAAATATACAAAAAGTGATCTCTGAATATTTCCAACTATAAGTTGAAATTTATACAACTATAAATTTAATTCCCAATTACAATCTCCCTTTCAACGAGACCATCACCTTCCTAAATTCCATTTCGTGAGGTCTAAAGATAACCCTGCTGACCTGCTCTCTAGAGGTTTGACTATAGCTGAGTTTCAAAAACGGTTATTGTTCTGGCAGCATGGACCGGAGTGGCTGGATTCTGCTTTCATGTACTGGCCTGATTATAGATGGGAAAATGCTGAAAATAATACTTCTCTAGTGCTTGCCACTGTTAATTCCTGTTATTAAAATAGAAAATTTTTCTAATTTAAATGTTTGTTTTAGAGTTTATGCTCTTTTGTACAAGTTTTCAGCCCTTTCAAGAGGAATCAATATCGATTGTGACTCTAAAGCTTGAATATACTGCTTAAAAAAAAGGCAGAAAGTTTTTTTCCGAAAGCTAACCTTTTTGAGATGAATGAATGAGGATGCCTCGTTTGCCGAATCTCAGCCAGATTTGGTCAACTATTTAAATTTATTTCTGGGTGATTTAGAGCTCATTAGAAACAAAGGTGGATTAGCTCGTTCTTACTATTATAACTTTTATATGCTAAATCAAATCCTGATTGGAAAAAATTATCATTTAACAGTTCTATTTATTCTAAAAGGATATTTTGATTGTAAACATATTGGTATTCTAACCAATATTCGTCTGAAAGGCTTTTGAATCAACTCGGCTAGAAACACCATCAGAAAAGTCATTTATGAATGTATGGTGTGTAAAAAATTTTTTTTTTACACTTTTGCTTTCAATTATTCTCTCTTTACAAACATTTTGAAAGCTCAAGTGGAACTTTTTCCCCCTTACAGGAATGTGGGCGTAGACTTCACACCCAACATTGGTATGTGAAAATGAGAGGTTCCTCTCAAGCTCAGATGATGATCAATCTTAAATTTATACATTTCTCATCATACAAGCTATTCATTTAGATTCGGTTCCTGATATGTCTTCTGAGTAATTTGTAAAGTCATTCCAATGTTTTGTTAATTGCTATGGAGTGCCTGACGCTCTCTATAGTGACAATGCCCACTCTTATTCAGGGAATGGATTTTTTTAAAATTATTTGTTGTCTCAGAGAATGGGAAGGAGTTTCTTCCAAAAAATCAAATAGAACATTGTCATATTCCACTTTATAGTCCTTTGACCGGTAGCCTGTAGGAGAGAATGGTGAAAAGCAGTGAAGACTCTTGGAAGATCTTCTATCGAAAACTTCAGGTTTATAACAAATCTCTCTGAAATATCTGATGCTATTAATTCCCGTCCTCTGACAGATGCATCCAGTTCTAATGATGTGATACCTCTTACACCAAATTGTTTTTTAAAACCTCAATCCAGAATCAGTATAGTAATAAGAAAAGATACTTCTGATCTTATGGCGATGTCTCAATCATCGTCTCAAACTGCATTAATTAAAATATTACAAAAGTCTAACAAATTTGAAGAGTTTAGTACAAGGTGATGAGGAGTATCTACTAAGTCTTCGAGAGACCTGTCGAGATTTATCAAATGAGATGGTAGAATCTAGTTAAGGTGGGTGACCTGTAAAAGACAGACGTAGAATCTGGTTAAGGTGGATGGTGATGTGCTGATACATAGTCCTGTTTATTCTATTTAGACCATTTTGGCAAATGGGAGTTGTCACTAAGGAGATGTATGGGATGATGGAAAAGTTCAGTCAGTCTTCTTGAAGGCACTGGGAAGACAGATCAGCTTGTATCCAGTCAAACATCTACACCCCATAACTTTCTTTAATTCACAGTGGTGCAACTCAACCATCTTCTAATTCTATGGATCCTCATTTCCATCAGCTGTTTCTGCGATGCCTTCGACCTTTGTTCAGCCCACTATGTCACATTTCTCTTTGAGTTCTACTTCAGGGACTGTTTGACCAATTCGGAAAGCAGCTGTTGCTGCAAGGGTTCATTTCAGAGAAGCGAACTCAGACTGAATCAGAATTAAAATTCCTCTCAAAAGGGTTTTGAGTATTTTTATATAATGTAAGTAAACAATGTTATACTTTTTTTTATGTGTGTGTAAAGCTAATTTAACATAATCTAATTAGTTTATATTGTTTCAAAGCTTTATACGGCCATATCTTTATTTGGTAATTCTCATATTTGTGTGTAACATAGCAAACTTTGAACTTCTATGTTTAGTGTAACATTTACTTTAAAATTCATTCTAGAAACATTGTCTGTGTTTGAAGTGAAATCATTGATTTGACATCAAAAGATTTACTGAAATGCTGAAGAGAGGAAAACCAAGAAAATCATCAGTAGAACTTTTTTTTTTTTTTAACAAAAGCCATACTGGGGATAAGAGATGAGATTAAAAGATTGCGATTGAAGAAATGGGACGGTAGCTGAAGGGTTGGAGATCTCCCTCTTCTTTGACACATACTGAATGAGAGCATGTTTTCATCGAGAAGGGAAGGTTGAAGTAGAAAGACACGAAATATTTTTCCAAAGCAGGGTGCAAGCTAAAAAGCACAAATTTTGAGAACCACAAGATGGATACCGTCAGTACCATACCCCATTTTAGAGGTGTAAAGCTAAGAGAGCATAAATGTACTTCTATAGAAGAATTACAATTTTAAACATAAATGAGTTGTAAGGGGGTGGTGGAGAGTTGAGGGACGAGGTATTGCTCTGAATTCATCTAAAGTTGAATCAGTGCCAAAAGTCTGAGAAAAAAGTTCAATTTTTTAAGAAGGTAAAGCACTAATTGTGCTGAGAGAAAATACTAGTGGTGGGAAAGAGGAAGAGGCAGAGTTTTTTTTTTTTTTTTTTTATTTTATTTCATTTTTTTTATTTTGTTATTTGTTAACTTTTATTATTTGATATCTAAAGCAAGAAAAAAAACATTAGAATTCTAACTACAAAAATAGAAAGCAAAAAAAAACTTAGCCTTTCATTTTGTTTCTGTTTCTTTCACCATTTTCCATCCAATGGAATTCCCAAATGACCTCACATCTGGAAAATAACAAGAATTAGCATATGTGAACATATGCTCACAATATATATATATATATATATATATATATATATATATATATATATATATATATATATATATATATATATATATATATATATATATATATATTTATATTTATATATATATATATATATATATATATATATATATATATATATATATATATATATATATATATATATATATATATATATATATATATATATATATATATATATATATATATATATATATATATATATATATATATATATATATATATATATTGAAGCTGTCTCTCTCTTCACTTTTCAGTGTTCTCTATAAGCAAGATTCACTTGATGGCAAAGCTGAAATCTTTTTTGACCCAAATACATTGTCTGAAGACGGAACCATTTCTCTTTCTACTTATTCTTTTAGTGAAGATGGAGAAATTTTTGCCTATGGACTTAGTAGAAGTGGATCTGACTGGATATCTATTCACTTCAAAAATGTAAGTAACAATAAAATCACACAAAACTCATAAAATATAATGAAAAGGAATTTTAAATTAGGGTGTTAATTACCAACAGAAAAAGTAGTTTATATATATATATATATATATATATATATATATATATATATATATATATATATATATATATATATATATATATATATATATATATTATATATATATATATATATATATATATATATATATATATATATATATATAGGGACCGACCGGGGCCGGGGCCGGGATCACCCAAATTTGGCCGGGGTCGGGGTTTCCAAAAATTTGTAAAGAGGTCAAAAGCACTGAAATTTTAGGTTAAGAAAATTAGATATAAGGTTTATTTAATTGTAAGGAAGGAGTAGAATAAGCAACATTCACTTAAATTAATGATTATATGCATTTTCTCTAAAAAAAAATCAGAAAATTACAGTTTTGTATATTTAAAGTTTAAAAAAAGTACAAAAATTAAAAAAAAAATTATTCTACTTCATAATAGTGATTTAACACTTTTACCTAGGTAAGACCCAAAGGTAAAGTTTGAAAAAATGTAAGATATAAAATTATCAATTTAACCTGTATTTATACATATTATTGTTATTTTATTGCTATGTATCAAACTTGTATCATTTAGCTGCATTATTTAAAAATTATTATTTTGTTTAAACTTTCAGTCAATATGGCTAAAAGATCAGCTTCTGCAGTATTTGAATACTTTACAATGTTTCAGGATAGGCTCGAAATAGCTAAATGTAACATCTGCAGTCAGAAAATTAGAAGAGAACCTCACGGGTGCTACAAGTAAAAAAAATTTCAACCAAATCTTTTTGGAGTATCTAAAATCAAAATACAAAGATGAACATTCACTAGCAGAAAAGGAACGGTCAAAAGAAACAGAAAAGAAAAAAATCTTAATTTTCTTATATTTTGTTTGAAATTTTTTATTATTATTTGACTGATTGAGCTGTAATTTTCAAAGTATGTGAATTTTTTCACGAAGTTCTGAGTTGATTTCGATCATTTTTTTGAGTCTATAACGGTTTGAAACTTATTTGGACCCAAAGTTGAAAAAAATGAATAACTGGGTCAAACCACTGGTCCACATGAGCTGAAAATTTAACTGAATACCTTTGCCCCAATTTCTTGCATTGGTGGGAATAGATTTTTGATATCACGTCTAGAAAAAAGTTATAAGCACTTGAAAAAAAATTGGCAAAAATCGTACCCTTCTGGAGGAAAAAATTATTTAAAATAAAAACGCTACCTACTATTTTTTTTTATTTGTGAATATTGTTTAGAAGAGGAACAGGTCAACAATTTTTATTTAGTGCATTTTTAAATGCCCTTTGTTTGAAGCGAGATATAGCCTCTCAAACTTTGGGAATTTTGAAATTTGGCCAAAAATGGACCTTTTTGAAGGCTATATCTCAAAACCAACGAATCTCATCATATAAAGTACATAGAGGAATTTGTAGCCCCACCCCTCCTTTATACACACCAAAAATAGGAAATGTTATAGTTGTATTTTTTTAAAATTTTTTTTGTCTGAAAAGGTGGATTTTTTTAGTTAAAAAAATTTTTTTTTCTATAATTGGTCAGTTTTTGGCTTATAACATTTTTTCTATAACTCTGGGAACAAAAGTCTATTAAAGGCTTTTGTAGCCCATATAATTTTGAATAAATAGTCCAACTTTCAGCTCATTCTAAAAAGTGGTTTGGCACCGCCATTCTATTGAAAAAGGGTAAAATTTCCACAAAAAAAAAAAACAATTTTTTTTTTAACCGTAATAGACTCGGAAAAACGCTAGAAATGGACTTTTCTTACCGGTAAAAAATCTATATACACTGAAAGTTTCAGCAGAATCGGCTGAAAATTAAAAAAAAAAAAAAAAAAATTTGTATGATTTGCCATTTTAACCCCGGCCGGGAACCCCGGTTTTCCCTGATTTTTAGCCGGGGCCTGGGCTGGGGCCGGGTCAGTAAAAATGGCCGGGGTTGGCCGGGGCCGGGCCGGGGCCCCGGTCAGTTCATATATATATATATATATATATATATATATATATATATATATATATATATATATATATATATATATATATATATATATATATATATATATATATATATATATATATGCTTTAATTGTAAATGGCGGTGCGTGCGGTGCGCTTAGTTTCGCTTTTTGGTGCGGTGCGGTGCGGTGCACTGCATTTTGCTTCCGGTGCGATGCGGTACACGACGACCTCTTGCGGTGCTGTGTGGAAAATTCCGCAGCTTGGCCAACCCTAATTTACAACGTATAGAAATTTTTATTTGCAACAGAACTAAAGAAATTATTTCAAGAATTATATTAAGTATTAAGTATTATCCCAACTGAAAATCAACAAAATTCTATTTACCGCTTTCAGTAGCAAGGGTTCTGGAAGTACAACAGTTACCAATAATACTGGAGATTATCATTAGAAGTATATCAATATAAATACTTGGGATTACTGTCACAAGTATATCAGTATAAAAATTAAATATTATGATAGATATTGTTTCGTGATTAGTAGTTTAGTTTTTATATCTCTATCAAAAATAAAAAATAAAATATATATATGAATGTAAATATTAAAAATGGGGGGCATATGACAAAAAGGGTCATATTGGCAAAACTTAGCTTTAAGATATATCTATATATATAGATACAGAGGCCAACACATGCCAAGCCATTAAATTAAGGAAGAAGACACATGCTTTAAAAATGGGATCATGCACTTTTGCAGTTTGTTTATTAAGCAGTAACACATCAGTCAAGAAGCTACACCAACACTCAATCTGTGGAAGAGGGATACAATGAGTTAGAAACCTCACAATATATATATATATATATATATATATATATATATTATATATATATATATATATATATATATATATATATATATATATATATATATATATATATATATATATATATATATATATATATATATATATATATATATATATCATGGAAAACCGGGGTTTGCTTGCCGGGTTGAAAAGGCAAATTTTGCTTAAGGGAATTCAGTTTTCAAAAAAAATTTATTTTCAGCCTATTTTCCTGAAATTTTCACTGTATGTAGCTTTTTTCCTGGTAAAAAACAAAACAAAAAAGTCCAATTCTTGCGTTTTTCTGAGACTATAACCGCTAAATTTTTTTTTTTTTTTTTTTTTTTTTTTTTTTTTTTTTTTTTTTTGACCCTTTTTCAAATGAATGATGAAGCCAAACCACTTTTTGGAATGATCTGAAATTTGGATTGTTTATGCAAAGTTCTATGTTCTACAAAAGCTTCTAACATACTTTTGTTCCCAGATTTATAAAAAAAAATGTTATAAGCCCAAAACTGACCATCTATCGAAATTTTTAATCCTTTTAAATCCACTTTTTCGGAATTAAAAAAAAAAAAAAAAAAAAAAAAAATAAAATATTTCTTAGTTTTGGTGGGTATATAGAGGAAGGATGGGGCTACAAATTTTTCTCTATATTATTTGATGCGATTCGTTGGTTTTGAGAAATAGCCTCTCAAAAAAAAAGTCCACTTTTGACCAAATTTCAAAAATTCCCAAAGTTTGAGAGCCTATATCGTTTCAAACAAGTGGCATTTAATAATGCACTAATAAAAGTTGTTGCCCTGTTCCTCCTCTAAACAATATCCAAAAAAAAAAAAAATATTAGTAGCATTTTTTTAATACAATTTTTCTCCGGAATGGTACAATTTTTGCAATTTTTTTTTCAAGTGCTTGTAACTTTTTTTCTAGATGTGATATCAAAAATCTGTTCCCACTAATGCAAAAATTTGTGGCTAAGATTATTCAGTTAAAGTTTCAGCTCATGTGGACAGGTGGTTTGAATCCACCTCATTTTTATTTTAGCTTTGGGTCCAAATAACTTTCAAACCGTTATAGGTTCAGAAAAATGTTCGAAATCAACTCAGAACTTCGGGAAAAAAGCGCATATACCCTGAAAATTTCTGCTCAGTCAGTCAAATAATAAAATAAAAATTTCAAACAAAAAATTAATAAATTAAGATTTTTTCTTGTTTTTTCAATATTTACTTTTTCTTTTCTGTTTCTTTTGAAAGCTCCTTTTCTGCTAGTATATATATAAATAAATATATATATATATATATATATATATATATATATATATATATATATATATATATATATATATATATATATATATATATATATATATATAATATATATATATATATATATATATTAATAAATAATATTATAAATTAACTATTTATTATTATTATTATATTATTAGTATTATTATTATTATTTATTATTATTATATTATTATTATTATTATTATTATTATTATTATTATTATTATTATTATTATTATTATTATTATTATTATTATCGCACTTGGCAAAGAGGTGTCAGTACATACAAATTTCGAAAGAAATTAAAATATTCTTGCCACTTTATTGAACAAAGAATATACGTAATTTGGTTGAAATTTTTTTTCCATGGGCACCCTGAGATCATCTTCTAATTTCCTGAATGCAGACGTTACATTTAGCTATTTTGAATCTACCCTGAAACATTGTAAAGTACACCCATACTGCCGAAGCTGAACTTTTATACATATTGACTGAAAGTATAAACAAAATAATAATTTTGAAATAATGTAGCTAAATGATACAAGTTTGATACATAGCAATAAAATAATAATATTATAAATACAGGTTATATTGATAATTTAATATCTTACATTTTTTGAAACTTTACTTTAGAGTCTTAATTAGGTAAACCTGTTGAATCACTTTAATAATTTTTTTTTTTTTAACTTTTGTACTTATTTTAAAACTTTTATTATACAAAATCTAATTTTCTAAACTTTTTTTTTCAGAGAAAAATGCAAATATTCATTAATTTAAGTGAATGTTGGCTATTCTACTCCTTCCTTATAATTAAATAATCCTCAATTAAATTTATATCTAAATTTCTTAACCCAAAATTTCAGCGCTTTTGACCTCTTTACAAGTTTTAGGTAATCCTGGCCAGAACCCCCGGCGCCGGCCCCGGCCCCGGCAAAATTTCAGCCCCGTTCGGTCCCTATATATATATATATATATATATATATAATATATATATATATATATATATATATATATATATATATATATATATATATATATATATATATATATATATATATATATATATATATATATATATATATATATATATATATATTATATATATATATATATATATATATATATATATATATATGGAAGTTAAAGTTTGATTAGTAGCTCTTTTTTTTTTAAATCTGTGGGAGCATATAAAGATAGGGAGGTAGTTGATAGTAAATAGTAGTATCATCACTTGCTAAGTGCTTATTTCTTCTTTAAGTGCTTACTTAATTATTTAATTGATTACCTAATTCCATTATTTAAATACTTTATTGTATACATGGTAATTATTATCATTTGTCTAATATTCTTGTGGCACTGGGTTGTGTTAACATACTTATTTATTTGTTTATTTTTTCCTTAAGTTGTATTATTTTAATATAACATATGCTAATCTGTTTCCACATCTACATTATATATATCAGAATTTCTGCAATGTTGTTTCTCTGTATTGGTTTCAGTAATGTATCAGTAAATTGGGATCGATCTCAGACTCAGGGATCAGTGTAACATAGTCAATATTTCAGTCTTGTGATATACTTTTTTGACCACCCTGTATATAATTAAATTAAGTAAAGTCTGCTTACATGTAAAAATATATGACAAGGTGGAAATTAATAGTCAAGTATTTTAGGTGCAATATATGAAGGTAAGATTGATAGGGAAGTAGCCTATCCACTTCTTCCTTCTATCTTATCAGTTACTTGAACCTTTGAATATTTGATTTAGTCCCACACAGTTTGATTTTTATTTAGGGTATAAATATAAAATTTTCATCTGCTTGGTTCTGGCAAATAAATTTTTAAATATTTAATTTTTAACTTTTTTCTTTTTTTTTTTTTGCTTTTAATCAGGTTGCAACAGGAGAAGATTACCCAGAAATTTTAGAGAAAGTGAAATTTTCAGGGATTTCGTGGACTCATGACAACTTGGGAGTTTTTTACGGAGTAAGTTTTATCTTATTCCATTCTCATTTTTATTGACTATGAATGATTAAAATTGATGTCAGTGTAAACATCTTGCCAGTTAATTTGACAAAATTGAAGATTAAAGATCAATACCAGCTTTAATGTTTATGTACAAGTGTTTGTTTTGGTAGTGGTACTTTCCTTTTATATGATCTCCTTTTTTTCTTTTTTTGTTAAGTTATTGTAATGTATCATGTTCCTTCCTCACTTTATTCACTTATCTTACATTTTTTTTATACTTATTACAATACCATATTGTTTATCAAAAGTCATCTTAAGCTGTGCATTACAATAAAAAAAATCAAGTAGCTAATACAAGCATTTAGTATTTGAATATATCTATTAAAAAAATATATATTTTAACATATTTTTTATAAAAAAAGTTAACCATGAAAAAATTATTAATAGAAACATCCTGTCATGTTAAAAGTATATAAAAGACTTATACTTTTCTGATAAAAGTAATCTTTGTACTCATTTCATTTTCATCCCTTTAAAAATAATGTTCATAGTACAATCCACACACTAAATTGCAAAACACCAAGTAAAATGTATCTACATTGTGTTTATTTACTCTAAGGAGCCACTCATTCTTTAATCCTTCTGAGATAATTTGAAGATTTATCACCACAAATCCGGTCAGTTTGCAGCACTAAAATTGGAAAAATATCTTGACAAATGTAGATGCCATTCCTGCAAAAAAAAAAAAAAAAAAAAGTAAAGAAATAGAATACAGATGATGATGTCTTGAAATATCTATATTAGGGATGGGCTGGATATCTGGCTTTTTTTTTTTAATATATATATATATATATATAT
Organism: Armadillidium nasatum; assembly: GCA_009176605.1. Taxonomy (NCBI): domain Eukaryota; kingdom Metazoa; phylum Arthropoda; class Malacostraca; order Isopoda; family Armadillidiidae; genus Armadillidium; species Armadillidium nasatum. Next base: position 45,602 of record SEYY01000408.1, read on the forward strand.
ATATATATATATATATATATATATATATATATATATATATATATATATATATATATATATATATATATATATATATATATATATATATATATATATATATATATATATATATATATATACCAGCTGAATATTTGGTAAAAGTAAAATTCTTAATTTTAAAGAACTAAAATTTTTTAATTATTAAACTATACAAATTTTTTTTTTTTTTAAAACATAACCACCGCTCACGGGCAGAGCCCTAGGCAAAGAGGGGTGTTAGAGCAGTAAAAGAACAAGGAAAATCCTACAAGTTACACCTAACACAAATTTCTTAGGTGAACACAGACGTGTTCTTTAAAGTAATTGAGATTAAATACACAGGAGATGGGAGAGAGTTCCACAAAACAGAAGTGGTTGGAAAGAAGGAGGCACCACAGATGACAAGCCTGGAGTTGCCTATGTCCATTCTAAAATTTATGCAGAGACAATGCACCTCTTGTGCTATAAAGCTGTAAAGGTGGAGGTATACAAGTGGCAGTTCCCTTGAGCAATTGCCTCTGTAATACCTATAGGAAAAAAGACAAGTAACCAATGTCACGTTCCAAAGATAAAGTGTCAAATGAATTAGAAAGAGTGGAATAATTTATAAAAGGTGAATGAAACCCTTGTATAATTGGAGTAACTGCGAGGAAGAAAAAAATTCTCACAGTCTAAACAGAATCCTAGCTTCTTTGAGGACGCCCTAGCAAACTTTGTGATGAGGTTTCCAAGATATTTTTTTGTTTATGTGAAGGCCAAGGATATTTATTCTGTCAACAGGAGGGACTGGAGAACCATCAAAAGAATAGAAAAGTTAGTAATTGTCTTTGGTTGTACCATTTCTTGATAAATCAGATTCTCCAACATCGATAGGTTTTTTGCTTCTAAGGATGTGTTTTTTTTTATGGTTGTTTCCTTTGGGGTGGAAATATTCTAATAAAGATGCCATCAACAGGCGAACATGGTGTTGTGCAACATATCTTGTGCTATCATTAAATAAAGGTCATTCTATTTTAGTGTACTTGTTGAAGTTCCTTTTTTTATTAAGAAAGTACTTAAGGAATTTCTGCATCCTGTATAGCCCATTAGGCAGCATTTCTAGATTTAAAGAAAGAGATTCATTCTCTCTAGTTGATGTTCATACTTTTGGCAGCATTTCTTCCATAGAAACAGTTGATGGCACCATTACCTTATAATAACTTTCTATTCATCCATTGAAAGATTGGCTTTTTAAGGAGGTGAATACTCTTAAATTGTAAACATTAGCTAATTGATTTCTCATTTATTTTGGGTTCAACTGATAGTGGGTTTCTAAGTAGTTCCCATATTCCTTACCCCAGGTTTTAATTAGCTTAGTTTGGTTAAACCAGTTAAGATTCTTGATATCTGGAATAATCATACATAAATATTGCAGTTGCATTTGATTCTTAGTACACATTTAGTTATCTTGTTTAAGTATTCTTTGTGAATTATTATAAAATTTTTGGTATTGTTTATTGCAAGTGCATTCTATTTTTCAATTCTCATTAGATCCAAATACGTTTTCACCCTTTGTCGTCGATTCTCGTAATTAATATATCGTAATAACACTGTGTGGTGGCTCACTTTTAACTATGCCAGGCTCTCTCACTCTCTTTTACTTTTCTCGGGCATTTTCCCATTACCGGTTCTTCCCAATATTATATGCAGTATTTTTGAAGGCTCATCATATGTTTTTCTTTCAAGAATCTTCATTTTTCAATATAGGTGCAAAATTTCCTTTCCTGCAAAAAATAATAATGTTCTACAAGTTTTAACTTATATAAACTTTTGTCTAGATTTCAACCTGTGTGTTGATTCCCTGATCCTGCCTGTATTGCAGTGATGATGATTGTACTTTTGCTCAAAAAGAAAAAATAAAGGTTTAATTTCAAAAGGAACTCGGAGCACCTTGATTCCACCCATGAGATATTGGAGAAAGAGGAGAAACACATTGTAATGGTATGAGAAGACATATAGTATGAATATTAACTGACGAATTCTCTGAGGAAGGAAATGTCTTAATACCTCACAGCACTAATGAAATTGTTACTTCTAAAATTTCTTGATCATTCAACAACTTTTTATTTATTTGTTTTATTTATTTATTTATTTACTTTTTATTTATTTATTACTACTAATGTAATAATTAAAACTAAGCAAAACCAAGAGTCTTCAAACTTCAATGAAAGTTTAGAGCTTAGAGTTAACACTCATATGTTATCTTACTTTAAAATTGACATGCTCTTAGATATATGTGAAATAAATCATTCATTTAAATCAAATTTTAATTCATTTTAAATCCATTTTAAGTATTATCCAGAACAAGATGGCAAAACTGATGGGTCAGAAACCACTTCTAATGAAAATCAAAAACTTTATTACCATAAAGTTGGAACTTTACAAAAAGATGATATCTTGGCTGTGGAATTTCCTGATCATCCAAAATGGAGAATGTAAGTATTCAAAATATTTTGCATTTTTGTCTAAAAATAATATCTGATTTTGGTATATATATATATATATATATATATATATATATATATATATATATATATATATATATATATATATATATATATATATATATATATATATATATATATATATATATATATATATATATATATATATATATATATATATATATATATATATGATCATCAGTATGGCTTTCGACGTTCGAGGTCTACTGGTGATATACTTTCTGTAAAGAATTTTGTAGGCACATCCGATTCAGGGAAAAGGAGAGAAAGAGGGATATAGAGAGAATATATGAAACCCCCCCCCCTTTTTATCGCTCTAATTTCTTAATTCCCCCAATTTTATTTCGGAGTTATGAAAATTCTTTTCACTTCCGTCTTTATGCTCTTGTTCTTACCTGCAAATGCGGCCTGTTTGCAATGAATCAAGAGTTAAAAACGCCAAATAAATGTCGCTTTATCAAGAATAAAATAGATATATTTACAGGATGATGGCTTATTTACAATATATTTATTTTTATGTAATGTTAAAGTGTTAAGCCCTCCCCTGCCTCCTTTATACAAAGTAACGATTACAAAGTCTATGTTAATGACTAGATCTCTGTAAACGCCTTTTAGATATAAGGAAGTAGGAGATTTTATGAGGAAACAAAGGAAAGAAATCTCCCTCTCAAAGACACCTCCTAACTTTTCTATTTTTTTGATGGTTCTCCCATCTCTCCTGTCGACAATATTAACATCCTTGGTCTTCACATAAACAAAAAAATGTCTTGGAAACCTCGTATCACAATGGTTGCAAGGGCAGCCTCAAAGAAGCTGGGAGTTCTGTTTAGACTGCGAGAATTTTTTCTTCCTCGCAGTTACTCCAATTATACAAGGGTCTCATCCGCCCTTGTATGACATACTGCTTTCATATCTGGGGTGGGTCCTCTTTCACCCGTCTTTTGTATAAGGTTTAGTCAAGGCTAAAAGACTAATAAACTGTTCCGCTCTCTCTAATTCACTTGACTCTTTATCTTTGCGACGCGACGTTGGTGCGTTATCTCTTTTCTATAGGTACTACAGCGGCAAATGCTCGAGGGAACTATCCACCCGAATACCTCCACCTTTACGTCTTCCTCGTAGCACAAGGAGTGCATTGTCTGCACATCAATTTTGCGTGGACATACGCAACTCCAGGCTTGTCCGCTGTGGTGCCTCCTTCTTTCCTGCCACATCTGTTCTGTAAAATTCTCTCCCATCTTCTGTATTTCCTGCCGAATTTAATCTCAATTTCTTTAAAGCTCGCGTCTGCGCTCACCTAAGAAATTCGCGTTGGGTGGGTCCTACAGGGGTCGTTTTTATTTTTAATTATTAATTATTTTTTTTATTCTTCTACTTTATTTTTATTTTTCTGACACCCTCTCCTTGAATAAGGCTTTGCCCGTGAGTGATGGTGATGTGTAATATATATATATATATATATATATATATATATATATATATATATATATATATATATATATATATATATATATATATATATATATATATATATATATATACCTTTTTTTTTTTAGGAGGAGGAGGTCTTCTGTAATTAATTACAGTTTGCGGCAAAGTGTATTAATACACTGATCTCAGTACCCACACTTCACTACAAACACAGCCAACACATACAAATACAACCTATAATTACATACAAAACACTATTCTCTATCTGCCACTTGTACAGTAGGTCTTCAAAGTATAGAATCTCACTACGTCCACGGATAGCTGAGTGATCTAGATCTGTAAGACTGTGGCAAGGGTTACTATCACCCCAGATAACTGTACATCATATCACCAGCATTAGGTGACCCCACTGGTCGGGAAAACACAAATAACTCTCCTTCTCCCGATATTCCTCACTACGGTGAGAGGTTAAAGTGGTTAGAAACTCTAAACTCTAAAGTCTATATATATATATATATATATATATATATATATATATATATATATATATATATATATATATATATATATATATATATATATATATATATATATATATATATATATATATATATATATATATATATATATATATATATATATATATATATGGAGGAGGGGGAGGACGTAGCGCCGTCCGAAGCGATGAAAGTACCCCCCATTGTGCTTAACCGCGGAGTGAAGGATGGACTAGATCATTCCGTTTCACTCCGTTGTACTTTGGTTCGTTTCTTTTCGCGTTTAACTTTCTCAGAGGGTCTCTTGTGTACCCTCGTATCACATTGGAGTGTCTATGCTTGCACTTCTCCTTTCCACGACACCCTTCTCATGTTCCCACAACTTTACAAGTGCGTACTCCTACATTACCTTTAAAATTTACTTCAAAATGGCAAAACATAAAATTGCCATCCATCCGCCATGATGCGGCATCCAAAGAATGCCCCTCATTCACTCCTTCCCCCGTCACCACTTGGGAGTTGGTGGCCTCCAGTGATGGGGTTGGTGCCACCAAGACCTCTATACCGACTTGCCATGATGCACGGTCTTCCTTTTTCATTAACTTCTGCAACATTCGCGATCTCTTTTCTAATTTCCACTTTGTCGAACACCACCTCTCCTAGACCTTGTTCTTAACTGAAACTCATGTGTCTGAGTGCTCTGACAGTAAACCTTATTCTGTTTCCTCCTACTTTCTCTATTCTCAATTTTCAGCCAAAGGCGGATGTTGCGCATATGTGTGCAATGATGTTGTTTGTTCTTGTGTCTCTAATTTGGAGTCTTCTGAATTTTCTACTTTATGGCTTAAACTTTCTTGCAACTCTACAACTAAATTCATCTTTTCTGTCTACTTATCTCCTAACTCTATAGACTATCCAAAATTCTTCTCCTATCTTAACTCCGAAAAAGAGCACATTCTTTCTTCTTCTTCTTTCTCCGAAATCATCATTTTAGGTGATTTCAATGTTCACCAACGCCAATGACTTTCATCTAGTTCTCATGATCCAGCTGGTGAACTCGCCTTCCAATTTTCTATCCAGAACAACCTTGAGCAGTTGGTGCATCTCCCTTCCCGTATCCCTGACCTTCTTTGTGACGAATCCAACATACTCGATCTTTTCCTAACTTTTTATCTTTTTCCGTACATTGCCAAACTCTTTCTTCCTCTGAGTTCATCAAATCACCTTATCTCCGTATATTGTCCTGTCTCTTTCAGTCTTCTGCAAGACGACTTCGGCGAGGAGATGTTTATGGATTTCGGTGCCACTAACTGATCTGGCTTGCTGTTGCACTCTTCTGATTTCCCATTGAATGATTACTGTTTCCGTGGGAGGGGTCCCTCGGAGTATGCAGAACGCATAACCCAGGGGATTCTCTCTGGCATGGAGGCGTACATTCCATATTCTTTCCCTTCTACTAAATCTAACAAACCTTGGTTTAACTCTACAACTTCTTGTGCTATCCGTTGCAGGGATGCTGCCTTCAGGAACCACCTTAGTCTTCAAACTCAGGAAACCCACGCAACTTATATTTCATCTCATTCAGCCTGTGCCGAAGGAGGGAGATCCCTCTCAACCCTCCAACTACCGTCCATTTCTTTAACCCCCGTTCTTTCTAAAATTTTCGAATCCTTAACAGGAAGATTTGGAAACATCTCAATTCTTCTAATCTTATTTCTGATCGCCAGTATTTCTTTCGTAAGAAACGCTCTACTGGTGATCTTCTTTCCCTTCTCTCCTACGGGAAGAAACAAAAACTAGTTTTTAAAGAAAGAATATTGCACGTACTTCAAAATAAAACTTGGGGATCAAGACAAGACTTGAACACCCCATAAGGTGTGCAGGAAATGAGAGTAAAAAACAGTTTTCGTTTTGCCATCCCTTTGATGTGACATGAAAAACAGAATCACAGTAACGATAGCTACTTTTGTTCGGCCCACGTTAAGGGTTTCAATAGCCAAAAACAAAAAGAAATAATTTACCCAAACGTTAATTCAGTCATTCGTCCCGTGCTTTACTCAAATGAAATGTCGGTACCACTTCCACCGTCTAATTTGGATGATATCAGATGGAGTTAGGAGAATATATATATATATATATATATATATATATATATATATATATATATATATATATATATATATATATATATATATATATATATATATATATATATATATATATATATATATATATATATATATATATGTAAAAGTTTGTAGATCTTTATAATTAACAATACCTGAATCCCGAATAATTATGATAATTGTCTGTGATATACTGTTAGGTTTCAGAAATAAATATATTAAGTGATCAAAGCTACTTATAACCAGGGTTGGTGATTTTTTTTGATTTTTTAAAAGTGATTTTTTTGATTTTTAAAAAAAATAATAAAACTGATTTTTTGGATTTGTTTTATTTTGTCATATTTTTTTGATACATAATGATATAACAGATATATTAGTTCCTTCTTACTGTGTTAAAAAACTTCAAAGTAGTTTATATATTAGAGATATAACTTCCTTAATATTTGGTTCAAGATTTCATACAGGGTAACACAAGAATCTGATCTTCATTAATATAATTTATCCAATATAGAACTGTTAGAGTTTAGAACACCTAATATATATCCAATCAAATCTTCAACAAAATTTTAGTGAGCTTTAATCTAATGCAATTTGAGGTTATAGACAAAAAAAGACAATTCCTTTTAATTTTTAACCATTTAAATCATTTGTTAAATTTTTATACAACATAATAAGAAAACAATGTTCCACTATCTAAATTATAAAAGAAAGAAAATTTAAGCACTTTTGATGCATAATCAATAATCCATAAATTAAATACTTAATTTGCAAAAAAAAAAAAAAAAAAAAAAAAAAAAAAAAAAAATGAAAAAAATAAAATAAGATATATATATATATATATATATATATATATATATATATATATATATATATATATATATATATATATATATATATATATATATATATATATATATATATATATATATATATATATAAACACAAACTTGCAATAAACTGTTCTAACTCTAACTAACTGTAGATATACTTACTAAAGTTACTCTACTATATAATATATATGCTTATCAGTTAGCGTTGAGAGCTGAGACTGAACAGAAGTACAGAAGTAGTACTGGTAAAATAAAAAAAAGTCAAGCTTGAGCATCACTGCATCAGTCACATTGACTGTTAATATTTACTACGTAGTAGTAATACTAGTGTCTAGTGTTACCAATGTAGATGGTGATGTTTTTACTCTTTAGGCTATAGTAGTATATAATACCATAGTATTATAGAGTATACACTAGTAACACTACTAAAGACTAAAATAGTAAAGGTATGGCCATCTACCCTAGTGACACTAGACACTAGTATTACTACTAAGTAAGTACTAACAGTCAATGTAACATGCAGTGATTGATGCTCAAGTATTATTATAATACTAGTATTCAGTTATTTTTATTTAGAAATTACTATTCACTAGTATTCAGGTTTTTGTAAATGAACACTAGTTTTGCAGCTTTAACTGTCCCAAGTCTGTTCCTTAACTTTGATTGAACCAACCCAAAAGAAGAAAAAACCCTTTCAACTCCAGCTGACGAAGCTGTGGTAGTGAACAACCTAGTAACTAGTTCTTTCGTTGAATCAGAAATGGAACGCCTCAGTGAAAGCCACCAAACGTAAGGACCAACTTTTAGTATTTCTTCCTTAAACAAGTAGGGAAGGAATGGAGGTGTTCTAGCTTAATACCTCATTATATCCGGCATGGCAATAGAGTATGCTTCATTTGCCCATTCCATTGCCTCAGATTCTTTATCTGCAGATAGTTTTTCTCCTTTTTACGAGGTATGAAGCATATATGCCAGATAATGCACTGAAGTTAAGGCTTCTCTAACATGTTTGTCAATTTTTTTCTTCAGCTGATTGTCACCCTTCAACTGTATTATTAATGAATCTTGAACCTCTTTCCATACTTCTGTGGCATCGCCAATATTACACATATCACTTTGCAATCTGTCTAAAGCAACATTCTTTGAGATTTTCAGCATGTCTTCAGCATTCCTCTTTAAATTAGTATCCATCACTTTCCTTACCACCTCCTTATCCAAATCATTTCGTTTTTCACTGTCACATACTGTAATTAATGCAGGCCAGTTGGTTAGATAGATTTCCAAGGAGTCACATAAGGTATTGTGACATGACTATGGCTCGACCACCTGCTGCTTTGTAAGCTGCTGATGCACAGTGATTATTGCAGAAATATTTAATGATGTTAACTATGTGTTCCTTGATGTTTGATATTTCCAGATCTTTGGCCAATAAGTTCATGAGATGAGCTGAACAGCCGTACGTTATTATCGCTTTCCTATATTCCATCAGTTTAGTCCTCATTTTCTTGACATTAGCAGCATTATCTGTCACAAGACTACCAGAAGTGCACAAGAATTTATCTTCTGCTATTTTAATGCTTTCCTTTGCCACATCAAATAGGTATTCTGATGTATGAGGGTGCCCTGACATATCTACAGTATTTATGAGGAAAATGTTAACTCCACCAGAAGAACTCTTCTGAACTGCAACAGTAGCACATATCACAGGATTATTCATCACATTACTCCATCCATCAATGCTTATGCACACTACCTGATCTCTCAGCATATCTTTTTTTTTTTTTTTAACAAGAACGCCGCCACTCACGGGCATAGCCCTTTTCAAGGAGGGGGCACACACAAAAAGAAAAAAAAACTCATTCCAACACAGACCTAACGCACATCCCTCAGGTGGGCACAGACGGAAGCCTTGAATAGTGGAAGATTAAATACAGGAGAAAAAATAGAAGATGGTAGAGAATTCCACAGAGCAGAGGTGGCTGGAAAGAAGAGGCACCACAATGGGCCAGCCTGGGGTTTCCTACATCCACACAAAATTGGTGCGAAAGCAGGGCACCCCTTGTGCAACGAGGACGACGCAACGGTGGAGGGATGCGAGAGGCCAGTTCCCTCGAGCACCTTCCATTGTAGTACCTATAGAAAAGGGATAGTGCGCCAACGTCACGTCGCAGAGATAGTGGGTCAAGAGAGTTAGAAAGTAGGGGACAGTTTATTAATCTTTTAGCTTTAGACTCAACCCTATCCAGAAGAGAGGAGGAGCTGGAGCCCCCCTAAATGTGAGAACAGTACTCCATACAAGGGCGAATAAGACCCTTATATATTTGGAGTAACTGTTCAGAAGAAAAAAATTCTCGCAACCTGAACAGAATTCCCAGCTTTTAGAGGCCGCTTTAGCAACCATTGTGATATGTGGTTTCCAAGACAGTTTATTATTTATGTTAAGACCAAGAATGTTTATGTCATTTACAGGTGAGACGGGAGAGCCATTGAAGATGATAGGAAAGTTGGGAGGTGTTTTTGAGAGGGAGATGTGAAGAAGTTGAGTTTTTAAAGAGTTGAATTTCACAAGGTTGCTATGACCCCACCTGGAAATCCGATCCAGATCGGCAAGAATAGAATCGGAAAGAAGACGACGAGAAGTAATTCTAAAAGCAAAAGAGGGAGCAGATTTGAAATGAGTAGAAGAATGTAGAGCCGAGTCATCAGCATAAGAGTGAACAGAGTTAGAAGTGCAGTTGAGAAGATCGTTAATGAAAAGTAAGAATAAGGTTGGAGATAAAACAGAACCCTGAGGAACACCACAGTTGACAGAAAAAAAGGAAGAGGTCGCTCCATCTACAAGTGCCGAAATGGAGCGATCTGAGAGGAAACTAGACAAGAGTAAGCAAAGTGAAGGAGGAAACCCAAAGGAAGGGAGCTTGGAGAGCAGCGACGCATGCCATACCCGGTCGAAGGCCTTGGATATGTCAAGCGCCACCACACAAGACTCGCCGTAGTCCCTAAGGGCAGAAGACCAAAGATCAGTAAGATAGGAAAGTATGTCACCAGTTGACCTCGAGCGTCGAAAGCCATACTGGTGATCAGAGAGAAGAGAATGAGAATCTAAATGATCCAGGAAATGAGTTGAGGAGAGTTTCAAAAATTGTAGACAGAACACAAGTTAGAGCTATAGGTCAATAGTTAGAAGGGTCATAGTGGCTACCTTTTTTCGGGATCGGCTGAACAAATGCACGCACTCAGCAATGAGGAAAAGTATTAGTATTAAGGCATAGAGAGTAGAGTTGAACGTGGACAGGCGTTAACTCGGAAGCACACTCCCTCAGAACACGAGGGGGAATGCCATCCGGGCCACTGGCCTTCCTGACGTTCATAGATTTCAGGATCCCATGCACCTGATCATGAGTAATTACAGGTACAGACATGGGACACCTGAGAGGAGAAAGAGTAGGAGGAGGGATGCCAGAATCGAGCAAGGTGGAATTAGATGAGAAAAGGGCCGAAGAGATTAGCCTTTTCAGAGGGAGTATTTGCAATAGAACCATCAGAGCGAATAAGAGGAGGAAAGGCAGATTTACAGAAGTTATTAGAGATATTTTTGACAAGAGGCCAGAAATTTTTGTCAGTTAGAGAGCCATGGAGGTCAGCGCACTTCCTTTTTATGAAACCACGCTTAGACTGACGAACATCCCTGCAATGATTCCGAGCGGAATGAAAATTAGCAAGAGTGATAGGACAAGGAGAGTTTTTCCACTCACCGTAAGCATTGTCTCTCTCCCGAAGGACAAGAGAACAGTTGCTATCGAACCATGGATTTTGAGGAGAAAAAGATTTAGTTGAAGATGGAATGAATCTGCCCATCCCATCAAGGATCACTGCCCCTACCTTTTCAGCAGAAACAGAAGCATCCCCAGAGATAAAGCAAGATTCACTCCAATCATAGCAAAGAAGCGACGCATTGCCCGCCAATTAGCCCGATTAAAGTGCCAGAAAGTACATTTAGGGCATGCTTTTCTCAATTTCTGTTTCAAATACCTTATCTAATAACTTTTCAGCAATTTCTTTCCTATTAGGTGGCTTATAACCTGGACATAAAGCTCTTGTCATCTCTAAAAAAAGTAGAATGTTCTACCATTTTGAATGGCAGGTTTGAAGCATAGATGAACTGCGCGATCAAGTAGTCAAAGTGTTCCTTTTAATTTAGTGTTGTCCTTATTGTGAATGACTCCATAGATGACATTGGTAACTGTTTTCTCACTTTTGTTGCAGAAGTAATTACATCAGATTCAGAACAGCTCAGAGATTATGTTGTTGTATTTTGAGATGCTGGGGATGTAGTTCTGAACAGTTGTTGTTTTTTAGAAAGAGTCCAAGGTGTTTCTCGGTTTTTGAGATTAGGAGTTGATGTTGCAACAGGAGAAACTGTATGTTCCATCACTTCCATGCCACCTAATGAAATGTCTATGAATGAGGGCTCTTCCGACTCATTGAATGAAGTTGAGTTCTTATTACCAGATGTTGAAAGTGTTGAGACAGTAGCAGTTTCTTGAATCTCAAGTTGAACAAGTTCTGCCAGAATGAGAAATACAGATCTTTATCAATATACATTATCTTGCTCATAACTAAAATGTAAATATTTATTACAAGTACAAGATGCTGGCTATGTTTTCCAAGACTTAGAATAGTTTACATTACAAGTATATATTTTATAGGGGTGGGTAAGATTGCCTATTAATTATTAATTATATATGACATGTCATTAATAATTTTTCACTTTCAATAAAAATTGGTAGTCTATTAAAATGATTAAATTATTAAATATTATTTGTTATATTAATTATAATTTTATGAAATTAATGTTGTTGGCTAAACAAAAAATAGGATCTTACCTTCAGTTTCATGACTTTCATCCTGTTTTGGTGAAGATCCCTTGCATTTTGAAGTTTTGTGGTTCTTCAATCTTTGAACTAATCCCTTCATTTCAAATCCACATGTTTTGCACCACTCTAATTCCTGTTTTTTGTGTTGTTGGAATTTCATCAAATTCTGCCCAAATTGATTCATTTTGTTTTCCTGTTTTTCTTATTTTAAATTCAAAAAGACAATGATTGAATGTAACAATATTTAAAAAAAAAAAAAAAAAAAAAAAAAAACTAAAATTATGGTAACAAAAAAATCTTGATATAATTCTGAAATAAAACAAAATATATGTAGAAAAAGTAATTAGAAACCAGTGGTGTGTTGCATAATGTAAGAAGTGTTAAGCATTTTATAGTGAAAAAATCCAAAAAAATTTATTTTGAAAAAATCAAAAACATGATTTTTTCATAAAAAAATCAATTGATTTAATCAACTGATTAAATCAATTGATTTAATCAACTGATTAAATCAATTTGATTTAATCAGTGCCAACCCTGTTTATAACACTATACTTCTTAATGAACCATGCAATTGCAAGGCAGTTGCAAATTTTGGTGACCGGAAGTGACACTTGCAATATTGCAACATTGAAAATTTAATTGACAGCGATTTTTTAAGACACTGAAAGCAAAGGAAGTGAAGGTGAAACAAACAGACACCTAATTAAATAGAGAAAATTGTATTTTCAAAGAGATCCCAAGAAAAAGACGGTTACATAATGCCACGCATTAGTAAAAGTCTCTTAAAGGCAAGGTCCACTTTGGGAAAGGGGAAAAGAAACCTTCCCAAAGACTCCGACGTACCCAACAGAAGGGAAATGCCCTCTTCACCACCAAGCGACAATGACTCTTTTAGCGAGAGGGAGAATTCTTCCTCCCGAGCCTCAACTTCAGCACACAAGAACAGTGTAATAGAATCCTCAACTCCTCTAATTTTCTCCCATGAAAGAAGTCCACTTACCAGCGGCCACTATATTCAAGAGGTTTGCCCTGATTTGACGAAACAGACACAATCAACTTTGTAAATACTGTAAACAGCATATTGAGTATTGTATTCCATCCATGACCCTAAAGAGAAGGTAAAATTGTTATCTACTATATTACCCACTACACTAATTGCAAAATTAAAATTCCCATTGAGCAACAACTGTTACAGCGATTTGCTACAGGATATAGAAGCCACATATTCACCATGCCTCAGAGAAGTCTATGCTCTGTTTTCAAACATGGGCTAAAGCCAGACGAGAGGCCATCCGAATCTTTAGAACGAGTTGGAAGTGCATTGGGGAACTCTACCTATTCATTGCTGTTGAACAAAAATATGAAGTTCATGAGAGAACTTTTTATCAGGAATGCCAACCCCAATACAAATTTCGTTGCAAACTATGATTGTGAAGCACCAATAGAAGAAATAGTGCTAGTCTCGGACATTATGTATCGAATGTTTTGCACCCCGAGGAACCGCAAAACCTCTTCCTCATGGAAGCAAAGGATGGGGGCAAGCGTTCTCCTTGCAAGAAGGCATAAAGGGGCGAGGCTGCCAAATCCAGTGAATGAGAATTAATTAAGGACAGTGAGATTGTATAAGGGAATTAATAAAAAGTAATTCAGAATTGATGAAACAAATTAAGGATCTTTTGAGAAATGTAAATTTCATAGCCGAAAGAACATACACCGACCACCGCAATGAAAAAGAAAATTCAAGAAGCTACGGAAAATTTCTCAGATGTGGCAAAAGCGCAAATGTGAAGTGAAATAGCAACACCCCCAAAAACATTGCAGGAACTCAAGATGGAGATCTTTGCCGCTATCATCAACAGTACAGGATATAAAAGCTATAGATGTGAATTTGGACAATGAGCAATGGCACCACTTTATGAAAAAGAAAATAAACCCATGAGGGCGACCAACTATGCAGCTAAGACTGGCAATTTGGAAGACAACTAGAGACAGGTCCCAATAGATTTTGCCAGTGTAAAGAGAAGCAGACGGTGAGATTTGGCAGCTTTGTCGAAGTTATAATAGTAAATGGAACATTAACTAAACATCATATGGAAAAATTGAACTTAAACGAAAATAGAAAGAAGTTACCTAATAATGACTGCTTTAAAGAGTATAATAATAATAATAATAATAATATAATAATAATTATAATAATAATAATAATAATAATAATAATAATAATAATAATAATAATAATAATATTTAATAATAATTAATAATAATAATAATGAAAACAGTGAAGGATATATAGTAGCAAAAACTGTGAATACAACAAATATTTTTATTTTAATCTAGGGCTGCTTGAGAAGAAATTACAGGTAAATAATAAAATTTTTAATTAATGAAGATAGAATAAGTAGGTGAAGGGAAGGAAGCCACACCCATTTTAGAGATAAAAATGGACATTGCGAGCTAGGAAGGAAATGCTTTGGAAAAGTTAATGAATAAAGGAAGATACCTTCTTTATAAGGTAGAAAACAAAGTAACAGGTAGGCTGTTTGTGATTGACTGTGGTGCTGTCTTAAGCAATATCCCTGCAAGTACAAAGGAGAAATTGTGGGAAATTTAATAGCTGCAAATAAAACCTCCATAGAGGTGTATGGTAAAGAGATGTTAGGTATTGATATTGGTATGAGGCATTTGTATAAGGTAGAAGTGTTAAAGGCAAATGTTCTGATGGCCATTTTAGGTTTAAATTTTTTATGTAGTAACAACTTTGTTAAATTTTAAGTAAAACTTATTGATGCAGAAAAACTTTAGCATTAAACTAGCTGTAACTCCTAACAATAATGAAATCTTAGTAAGCTTCCTGACTATTCTTAAACTATCATGTAATTTTCCGACCAGCCCTATTCTGTCTCTGTCCAGCTTATTGATGCTTTTAAACATATATTTGAAAACCCTTATCTAAAATTAAACTCAAAATTAAAAATTGAGCAAATGAATGAATGGGGGAAATTTGGCATCAATTGTAGTACAATGGGAGGATGAATGAAAAATGTGACATCACTCCAGGCAAAAACTCGCAGAAGATGTAGAAAGTCTTTTACCAGAGAGGGTCCAGCAAGAGCTGAAAAATAATTTCCCCTACCAAAATAAATTAAAGGGGGGCGTATCCATATTATGGCACTGCGGCTCCCTGCTAGTTTATACAATAAAACAAAGGTAGAGCTGCAAAAGTTTCTCGAAGCAGGAGAGATAAAGAGAAACAACAGCGAGTGGGGTTTTCCTATCAATGCTTTAAAAAAGGATGTGACGGAAGTGAGAGTAGTTGCAGACCTGAGGCAACTAAATGCCTCTGCTATTAAAGATTGTTACTCGCTCCCAAGCTTCGGTGGCTTAGCCAATATAAATGCAAAATGCAAAATCTTTACCAAACTGGATTTAACTAGTTTTTTATAATCTTTCATTGGGTGAGGCAAGTAAGAAATACTTCGCATTAAATATTCCTTTTGGGAGTTTAAGCTATACCACAATTGTCAAGGGTTATTGCAATTCGACAATGATTATGCGCATATTGCTGATGGACCTTCCTCAGGCTTTTTTTGTTTATATACATAATAATTGCTACCGAAGGAGAAGAAGAGCATAAACAAATATTGGAGAAGGTGTTGGAGTTACCTTTTACTGCAAAATTTATTTAAATAGATCAAAGAGCATGATTGGTGAAAGGCAGGTTATCTTTCTAGAATACAACATTTTAAGCTGTGACGTGGAACTGAATACAGAGTCGAGGTTATTAAGAGAATCTCAAAACCTAAGATGATTAAGTAACTCAGATTATTTCTAGGGTCCCTTAACTTCTTCCATTCTTGCATTCTGAATTAAACTCATATTCTAAAACCACTGATGTATGAATTGAGAGGGAAACCTTTCAGTTCTAGAAAAATAAAGTGGAAACGTGGTTCAGAGTTAGCATTTTAAGGAGTGAAGTCAGCGTTTCAAGGCGCAGTTGAGCTAGGGTACCTTGAAAGAGATACCCCACTAAATATCTACACCAATGCTAGTGATATAGCTACTGCAGGCCATTCTTCAAAATAATGAAGAGGAGAAAACCTTTGGAATTTTATAGCGTGGTTTTAAAACCGTGTAAGAGGTATACAGTGCTCAACAACGAACACTGGAATAAAAAAAGATATTAAATAAATTCTCACACCTCATGCTAGGGAGAAAAATAAAGATACTCATATATAGTCTGTCTGTCGAGCAGTCATTTAACAGAAAAGTGTATATATATATATATATATATATATATATATATATATATATATATATATATATATATATATATATATATATATATATATATATATATATATATATATATATATATATATATATATTATGATGGATCGGATGTCATATTTTCCAATTTGCGGATGCGGATGTTGAATTTTAGAGAAGCGCGGATGCGGATGCGGATGTTGAATTTTGAAGCGCGGATGCGGATGCGGATGTTGAATTTTCGAAAGTGCAGATGCAGATTTTGAGTTTTCGAAAAGTTTGGATGCGGATGTTAATTTTGATGAGGATGCGGATGTGGATACGGATGTTAATTTTGATGAGGATGCGGATGCAGATGCGGATGTTAATTAAATTATATATATATATATATATATATATATATATATATATATATATATATATATATTATATATATATATATATATATATATATATATATATATATATATATATATTGTAGGCTATTAGAGAAAATAAAGTTAATCTATAGTTGGTACTCACAATGTTTCGTAGATGTGTGTATTCAAGTTGTATCGTCCGTTTTTCCTATTGACACGGACGATGCTGTTGAATGAAGTCGCTTCTCCGACGTAAACGATCAAAAACATAAACTCAAGTGCGTAGTAAGGACTATTGGGATCACAAAAGAGCGGATGGCAGCATATGTACAATAACAAACCGGTTTTTAAAGTTGAAGGTGAATAAAATTCGGTAATAAAATTGTAGAATATTTATTCTTAGACAATGGGAGAGTTATGATGAAAATTTCTTTTTCAAAAAAAAAAACAAGGATTAAGAACGTGTAAGAAGGTCTTGAGTAAAACGAAGGAACGGTTGAATAGGGTTTTTTTCTTTTGGTTATTGAAAACCTGACGAGAATGTTGTTTCAGAAGAATATCGTTCAACAAATAAATCTCGTAATTAAGTATTTTAAATTGAGGAAGATGGAAAACAATGTTGAAGTGTTGAAGGACGATGAGACGTTATGAAGTAGATTATACAGTTCCCAATCCTGGGACTGTGAAAAAAAAATTCTTGTTTTTATTTTATGTTTCTAGTAAATTGCTTCTATTTTATTTTCTTTTACTTTTCAATATATTGAATGAAATAAAAATGAATACAACTTACCCAGGATTTTCCGGGTGATCGAAATTCTTGCTCAATTTGTAGACAATATTATCTTTACTTAAGAGTTAATTTTGTAAAATTGTCAAAAGGTTTTTTTTATTTTGTTTTTAATATTTTTGGCAAAATAGTCTTTAATTTTAGTCAATTAATATTCTACCTAGAATAGACAAATAAGAGAGTTAATGTTTACAAGAAAAGAAAGAGGATACATAACGGTAAGTTGTTTGTTGAAGAATCCTCCAGAGCGTATTAGATTGGATTGGAGTTTGTTATTGAACCCTCTGAAAACCATCTAGAGCTTTCTTTCCCTTCTTGTGATTATAGGCTTCTATGACAGCTTCCTGTGAAAAATATCATTAATAGTGACAGAACACCCGTTCTTACACCCCCTTACCAAAGTTGGTCTCGGTACGATGAATTACCAACTTTATTGAAGGCAGGCAGGAGTGCAAGAATGAAGCGATGTCATAGAAGCACTCAATTATTTAGAAAAATGATGAAAATTGTTCAATAACCAAGGAATAGTTCACCTCTCTGACCTACCAAGGAAGGGAAGAAACTTAATCCTGATGATCCGTATTGGTCACCTGTTCGAAAATACGATTAAGCTCCTTCAGAGCAGTCTCTTTGGACACGCCCCTTTCCTTTGCGAACTTCCAATATTTAGCTACCTGTAATGTACCGAAGGTGGTTAATTCTGATGATACAGTCGACGATGTAGAAGGTTGTGGAGGATTAACCGAAGATAGTCAGAGGAATCTTTTTCCAAATGGAATACGTTAGACCAAATATAAATATCTGATCCACCGGCCCACTTGTGCGAAGATAGTGTGTTAATTTTTGCCCTAATATCATTAAGTTTGCCCCAGGATAACAGGAAACAAACAATCTGATATTGTACACCAGCTGCATACCGCTCTCTCATACCTCCCAATACCCCCAACTCAGAGGTACCGAGAAATAAAACCTTCATCGTTCCAACCATGCAAAAAAATAAAAATAAATATGTATAGTTAAACATAAAACATTAAATAACAAGTTATAATTAATGAAATTTATTTGAAAATTATTAAATTGAACAATTGAACAAAGTTTACTAATAATTGAATAATTAAACAAATTTTATTAATAATTGAATAAATTTAACAATTGACCAATTGAATAATTAATAATTGATAATTGAATAAAAGTTTAATAATTGAATAAATTTACAATTATTTACTTAAATAAATTGAATGATTCAAAATTTCATTTCAAAAATGAATGAAAAGTATATTACAAAGTAATTCAAAAACAAAAGAAAATCCTATCTTTTTATTCTACTACTTTTATTTTTATATTAATTAACTCAGTACTACTACAATTTCAATACCACAATATTAATTAGAATTAATTCCAACAATAGTTTATATTAAATAGTACAGTAGTAGTAAACTATAGTAGTAGGATTAAAATGAGGCATATACAATTAATCAACAACAATTAATAGTACTTTCAAATTACATAAAGGCTATTCTTCAAAAATAAAAATTTGTTTTCATGCATTGAAGTGTAAAATTTTTTTTTTTTTTTTTTTGTACATGCATTTAATTATAAGTTGAGCATGCATTTATAATTGTTTGAGCATGCTTTTTATTTATTTATTTGATATTATTGATCATTTTATATATTTATTTTATTTTTTGAATGACACATCATCACTTTTAATTCACTTCTTATATCATTTCACTACTTATATCATTTCCCGCAACTTAACTTGCGTAACGTTGTTGATATTCGAGTGGTCGTTCCATGATGTAGTCATATTGTGGGGCCTCTCCATGAGATCGCAGTCGTCGTGGAGAAGGCTCATGTTTTCCTGAATCCATTCCTAAGCAGGTAATGTTCATCTGAGTTCCTTCCTCCATTGGCGATGCTTCTATATGTCCTTGTAGTTCCATATAGTTTTCCTCAATATAAAACCCCTTCGGATCAAATCCTTCAAAAGAATCGGCTGTTTTATCACTGAACTCATCGCTGAAATTCAGTTGATAATAACTATCAGGTTCTTCCATTATAGGGGAAAGAGCCTTAGGCACAAATCCTTCAAATGAATCCTGATCTACCGAATAATCTAACGGACAAAATCCTTCAAATGATTCATTTATCGTTGAGTTAAACAGATCCTCTTCTTCCTCCTCTTCTTCCGGAGGTATCGTTAGATCTGTTTGTGTGAATCTTGTAGTGTTATGTTCGCTTATATTAGACAACTCGGCCGATTTGTTCAATACGGATTTAATCCGAGAAATTCCATTTGTTCCTATCGTTACATTCGTTACGTCAAATGATTCTTGTAAAACTCTGAATGAATCAGACAAGAAGGTTGAATAATCATTATCGATCAGTCTAAATATCTCTTGTTGACAGTATTTGCCTCTTCTTCAACTCCTCCAACAAGTGATGATCCTCTTCAGCAAGTTGATATGAATAATCATCGTCATCCTCGTCACTGTCCTCCTCAGGTAAAACCGTTGGAGTTGGCGGTAATGATTCTTCATCTGATATCTCCCCCTGTTCTTCGTTGATTTCCGCATGATTCTGTTGATAATCTTCATCCTGTTGTGTAAGTTGATTCTGTAGATGTTGGCGGAAATAAGGATTTCGTAAGAGATATCTGGGAACATCAATCCATTTTCGGAGCTGTGAGAAGTGAGCCTGTATGACACCTTCCCTTTCATCAAATGGGTACTTGGCTATGTCGTATGCGAGTGTTGAGTCGTATACTTTAGTAATCACGTATGGTCCCTTAAATCTAGGTTTAAACTTGTTACTCGCAAGATTTCCTTGGAACATTGATTTATACGCGACTTTATCACCAATGTTTAGTGATGAAAATTTTTCAGCAGGTGACTTCCAATATTGTCGTAAACAAGGATTCCTTCTTGCACACGAATGTTGTTGTTTTGTACAGAAGGTTACCGCCAACATACATGTAATCATAGCATTAATTATCTGCCGAATATTTTCTTCAGTTACATGACAGTAGGTGGCATGTTGTAATACACTTTCCCTTTCAACATGCACCAAAAAAAAAATCTGGCAGGGTAAGGTCATTAGATTAGACAACCTTAGTGCTCATAGTCCCTTTGAAATGACCAGATCTTCAAAGTAGGACTCAATTTCGTACATGCTGATGTGTGTCAAGTGACGCCATCCTGCAGAAAATACACAGGTTAGAGCTCCTTGTTATCCAAATGATTTACTAACATTGAAAATGTTCATACACAAATTTTATTAACTTTTGACCAGTACTTTGATATCTATAAGCCCATATCTGGCCGAGATCAAATGGAACACCTTGTAGTATTTTGAGAACATTTATTTTAAAATATTTTAATATGTGACAACCTGGACAGACATGCAAAATGCTAGTGTTTTAAATTTAAAGCTCTTAAATTGTGATGGAGAAGCAATCTTTTCTCCAGTTTCTGGAGTAAATCGATTTCATTTGGAGTGTATATTTGCTCCCCAATGCTAAACAGCCTCATACTCAATAGAAGGAGGAGGATCAGAGATACTAAAAAGCCAAAGTATGTAAATGAAGTGGTAAAATATTGACGATTATGATGATGATTGAGAAAAATGATGATGGTGATTAATCATCCCATCACTATATATATATATATATATATATATATATATATATATATATATATATATATATATATATATATATATATATATATATATATATATATATATATATATATATATTATATATATATATATATATATATATTAGTGATGGATCGGATGTCATATTTTCTAATTTGAATTTTGGATGCGGATGCGGATGCGGATGTTGAAATTTTCGATAAGGATGCGGATGCGGATGCGGATGCGGATGTTGAATTTTCGAAAGTGCGGATGTTGAATTTTCGAAAAGTGCGGATGCGGATGTTAAATTTGATAAGGATGCGGATGCGGATGTTAATTTTGATGAGGATGCGGATGCGGATGTTTAAATATATATATATATATATATATATATATATATATATATATATATATATATATATATATATATATATATATATATATATATATATATATATATATATATATATATATATATATATATATATATATATATATATTTCACTATCACCTTTCCCACTTTCGTGAGGTGGTGCCCGCCACAATTCCCTTACAAACATAACTATTCTTACCTTTCAACGCTTTCACCACCTCCCTCCATCCCTGTCTCCACAAATCTTCTACCCTCGTTTAAACTCAAATTCCTTCCATCAAAATCACTCTCACTCCATCCATCCATCTCCACTTCGGCCTTCCCCTCCCCCTACCCTTCCCCTATCTACATCGGATCTACGTACCTTGCCAACCATTCTGTTCTCTTTCATTTTTCACATATGTCCAAACCATTTTAGCACATCCTCCTTCTCTCTATCAATTACACCCTTCTTCCATTTACACATCTCCCTTATTCTTTCATTTCTAATCCTATCAATCCTTCTCAATTTATATATCGCTCTCAAACCTTTCATCTCAAAGACATTGAAACTTTTTCTCGACCGAGCACTTATCGTCTATGTTTCACACACATACAATACAGAAGGTGAACACATACATTCAAACATTCTTATCTTTATTTCTTTCGAAATTTTTCCTTTCTTCCATACTTTTCTTAGGCCCCCCAATACTTTCATTCTTTCTACCACTCTGTTCTTTATTCCTTTTTCCGTCCCACCCTTACCTTCCACCCAACATTACTAGATATTTGAATTCATTCACCTCCTCAAGTTTCCATTCTCACACTTCTACAAACCAATTCCTCCCTCCACATTACCTCATCCCCACCTCCAATCCTCATAACTTTATTCTTCGCTGGATTGAATTTCAATCTCGTGTTTGCACATTTCCCTTCAAACTCTCTCACAAGTATTCTCATCTTTTCTCCAGATTCTGCCACCAACACATGCCGCATCATCTGCAAAAAGTAAAACATTCACTTCACACATTCACCCTCCATATTTCTCAACGTAATACTCTTCCCTTCTCTCTCCATTTTTCTAAGTAAACCATTCATCAATAGATTAAATAACATGGAGATATTACAAATCCCTGTCTCAATCCCACTCCTATGCTAAACCAATCCGATAGTTCTCTCTTCACCCTCACTCTTGATCTACAATTCGCATATATATATATATATATATATATATATATATATATATATATATATATATATATATATATATATATATATATATATATATATATATATATATATATATATATATATATATATATATATATATATTAGTGATGGATCGGATGTCATATTTTCTATTTTGCGGATGCGGATGCGGATGTCGAATTTTTGAAAGTGCGGATGCGGATGTTGAATTTTTGAAAGTGCTGTTGCGGATGAGGATGCGGATGCGGATGTTGAATTTCCGAAAGTGCGGATGCGGATGTTGAATTTTCGAAAATGCGGATGCGGATGCGGATGTTGATTTTTGTGCGGATGCTCCGCATCCTCGCATGCGGATGCGGATGCGGATGCCATCACTAATATATATATATATATATATATATATATATATATATATATATATATATATATATATATATATATATATATATATATATATATATATATATATGCAGGGGTGTATAATAAAATGCATCACCTTTCAAATTCTCATTTTTTATGCATTTATGCAATTTGTTTTGATATACACTAACAAAATCATATGCACAGGTTAAATGAAACCATTGTTTGAGAAAATAAAAGTGAAACAACATAGTTTAATACTAAATGCGTAAATTGACATTTTTCTGTAAACATACGGAAATGAACATAAAATGTCTTAATAAGAGATAGGCAAAAAATACTAGATTTGATGTTTTTGCATGTGTATTTCAGGGTTGACAATAATGAGAAATAAAAATATCACCAGATACAAACTAATATTTTGTTGGTCCACCTCTGGCCTGTATAATGTCTGCACAATGACAAGGCATATAAAACAACCAGCTTCTGGATGTATTCACTGATTTTGTACTCCCAAACATGAATGATAGCTTCTTGAATGTTTCGAAGTGTCTTTGGTTTTATTGGCAGCAAAGGATACATAATGCCAATGGTTCTCTATCAAGTTTAGATCTGGACTTTTTCCTGGCCACATTAGAATCGCAATGACCAGTCAAACTAACCATTCTCCAACCTATATCAATATGTATATTTGAAAATTATGTTGTAAGGCAGAAATGTACAATTAGGTACATACAGATGTGATTACTTGCCTATTTTAATGATGACAGGGGGAAGAATCATCCTGAAAGGTGCTGTTTCTTGGCTGGTTTAAATGGGCTGTGATAGTTATCCACAAATTGGCTCGTAGTCTGCTTAAATAACTTTTGACCTTTAAATTAATTTTATAAAATGTAGGGAACCTACCCCTGATGCGATAGGCAAGCCCATCCTATTTGACTAGCGGGAAATTTAATACTAGGGGCATTATAATCTGAAGTGTACTGTTCTCCTTTTCTATAACGAACAGTCTAGTTGCTTACCATCACTGCCATGTACATTTAATTTTTTTTTGTCAGAGAAAAAAACTGACTTCCACTGGTTTGTGGTTCATTTGGCATGTTTTTTGCACCACTCTAAATGGGCCTTTCGCATCTAAGGTGTGAAAAAAGGTTTCTTTCCATGTCAGCACTTGTTTGTAGAGTGACTTTTTTTATCTTTCCCCATTATTGTGGTTCTTCTCAAAGCTTTGTTCTATATTTATTTTTTATTCCTTTTTGTGAACGAGCTCTTATCTGAACTTCTAATTCTGTTCATTCTTATGCTGATGACTCGACTCACCATTCCTTTACTCTTTTAATATCTGCTCTCGCTTTGCTTCTAAAGTTGCATCTCATCTTCAACTTACCTATTCCATTCTTACCAATCTGGATGGGATTTCTTTGGTGGAGTCACTGCAATCTTCTGGAATACAATTTTTTAAAAACTCAATTTCTTCACATTTCAATATCCAAAATAAATCCTGATTTTCCTATCTCCTTCGATGACTCTCCCATCTCAACTGTTAATAACATTAACATTTTCTTTGAACTGAAACGACAAATTATCTTGGAAACCTCATATCACAATCGCGACAGTTTGTTAAGATAGACTCAAAGAAGCTGGGCATCAGGGGCATGAATAACTATACACTACTTGTAACTTAAAAAGCTTACAATTTTTTTTTTCTTTTTTTTAATGTGGAAATGGAGCTGATCTGATTGTATTAGTAAGAACAAGGTTTCAAGGAGTTGCATTCTTTCTCCCTCCCAACTAATTATAAGCTTTTTCAAAAACTGATATGTGATTTAAATTTTTTTTGTTTTAAGAACATTGAAGACCTTTCTTTAAGGCTTGTTAATATTTTCAAAGAATTTTCGAAAAGTTTTGAAAACCAAGTCAGATGAAAAACCAGTTGTTCTTTTAAAAAATTAAAAAACTGATTTTTTTATTTTGATAAAAACTATTTTGGAATGAAATTTTTAAGAACACAAATTTAAGAGGTTGAAAATAATATTTCCTTCCTACAATGAAGGCACTTCTATTCACATTTTTCTGTATGAATATTTAAATGGTACTTGGTTTTTTTTTTTATATATATATATATATATTCGTATACTAGGCCTACTTTAATTTTTAAATGAGATTTTTCATTTTGTGAACTTCATCATTAAATAAATACAGCTTCAAATATCTCAATTTTGAAAATATTATTCAAATATCATTTATGAAGCAAGTTTAATTTACTTTTCCCTAATTTTATATTTTAAAAAAATTTAACAGAGGGGCAGATGTATCTGACTGTGGGAAATATCTTATATTAACACCTCAGCAAGACTGCCGTTACAACCTTATATATTTTTCTCCACTTCCTGAATGTATCAATTCAAAATTGCAACTCATTCCTATAGTAAGAAACTTCAAAGATGATTATGAGGTATGTTTGCTTGAGGATTACTTTTAGTCTGAAAATTATTGGTGTTGAGAAAAGTTAAGTATCAGTTAGGCCTACTTAATCACTGATTTATTTGAAACGAAGTTTAATACCTAAAAGTTTGTATATTAAAATTATAATTTAGTTTGAAAAGGTTCTAATCATTGCAGTCACAGCTTGAACAATAAAATCATCATTGCCTTATATTTTTTTGAACAGTTTGGAGTATACTTGTACTTGTGATTCATATCATTCATATCACAGATATGATATGTTAGTTCCTTCTTAATTGCATGAACCTAAAGTTTTATTTTGTTTCTTCATTCATATAAAATTAAGCAGTTCAAAACTAATATACAATAGGTTTATAATAATTTAGCATATAGGTTTATAATAATGTAGCATTTGGCTGATGTTACATCACTATTCTTATCTAGATTGTAATTGTTTTTTCAATTTGTTGCTAGGTAATGATTGATTGTTTGCTCTGAATAATCTGACTTTTGAAAAAATTGATATTAATATGACTTTTATGAGATCATTTAATAAAATGGTTGAACTTTGGATAATGACAATATGACTTACACTGTACTTTCATTCATATATATACATCTTTAGCGTCATTGCTGTCCATATATGTTGAGCACATTAGTTAAAATTCTTGAGGATTAAGCTTAAAGGAGAAGGAGGAGAGAGAGTTTTTATTCTTTTTTATTTTTTTTAATAAATTTTTTAAAAATTTTATTAATTATTTGTAAATTCTCATTTAAATGACATATAAAGGGGTTTATTCTATCTGCAGCAAGTCTGAATGTTTCACAGATATGTATGGTAGGGAGAGAGAAGAAGCCATTTCACTGAAAAGTTAAATCCTGCTTGGTATTATATGGAGTGTTG
The DNA here is from genome assembly GCA_009176605.1 of Armadillidium nasatum. NCBI lineage: Eukaryota > Metazoa > Arthropoda > Malacostraca > Isopoda > Armadillidiidae > Armadillidium > Armadillidium nasatum. The sequence goes on from SEYY01000408.1 coordinate 72,206, forward strand.
TGGTGAACTGGAATATTTTTGTGCATTCCAATACTTAATGTGAATTGGATGAATTGGAGTCGAGGAGGTAGAGATTTGAGTCCCTGATAGCCTGGCATCTTATGAACTGAGAGTGGAGTTAGTAAACTTTGTCATAATCTCTTTTGAGGAGTTTGAAGAAGCAAGAGTCAGGATGCAATCTGCTGCAGCAAAAGAGAGGAGGTTGCAAAGTAATCTTGTAGAATAGGCTAAGAAATGGACTGCGAATGGAGCTTTCATGTTGGATGAGAACAGAGCTGCTGCGTTTTGAGGCCACCAGGGGAGTGATTACCTGTTACAGCAGACAAATGTTCAGGTGAAATATAAAAAACCTTGAACTTAAACGAAAATGTCTCGGAAATTTCATATCACTGCCGTTGCAAAAGGTAACCTGAAAAAAAATTTCTCAGTTACTCTGGCTTTACATTGGTCTTTTCCACCCCTGTATGAAGGGCTTAGGTTCTACCTGTCCTTTGGATAGGGTTGTGTCAAAAACCAAAAGGCTTCAAAACTGTTCCACACCGTCCCTTTCTTTTGATCTTTTATCTTTGAAGTGAGTTATTGATGCTCTCTCTCTCTATCTCTTATAGGTACTACAGCTCCAAGTACTTGAGTGAACTGACCACTCCTGTGCCACCACCTTTAAATATTTCCTGTTGCACATGGAATTTGTGTAGACATTGGAATCTACGGGCTTGCTCCCTGTGGTGCTTCCATTCCAATCATCTCTGTTCTGTGGAGTTTTTGTTTCCTGTTTCCTACCAAATTTAATATACCCTAGCTTTCGTCTTTGCTCAGCTGCAAAATATGCATTATATGGGGATCATATGAGCTTTTATTTTATTTTCTACTTTTATTATTTCACACCCACTTATTAATTAGCACTATCTCCATGAGAAATAGTGATAACCATTAAAAAAAATTAAAAAATTTAAGATATCTATAATAAGTCTCCTAATAATAAAGCAGAATGATTTGATAGTAATACTGAATTGAAAATGATTTACAGATATGCATGTAACTGGACAATATAAGTCAATGGGCATATAAGCCTGTATTAATATTTTTAACTGTGCTTCTGAATGTATAATTAGAATGAAAACAGTAGTATTTATAAGTTATGTGATGATAAAAATATTTTTATTTTTTTATATATATCCAGTGAGCAAAGGCCGAAGGCCTTACAAATTCCACCGGAGTTGGAAAATCTTATCCTGATTAACATGTCCAGATACACGGCGTTTGAAAGTATGCAAGTCAAAGTAAGTTGGAAAAACGGATAAAGCGAGTGTGTTCCAGATTTTACCAGTAGAGTATATGTAAGATTGAGCTTAGAGGTTAAGTCTGGAGTCTGAAAGTTGGACAGAGAAAGGATGAGACTGTGTAGAAAAACGAGTCGCACGAACCCTTCTCAGTGAAGGAGGTATGCGACGAGAGATTTCAGAAGAGCAGTGTCCGTTGTAATAGCGATAGTAAAGAGAGAGTGACGCAACATTTCGACTGGCAGAAAAAGATTGTAAAGAATTAGAGAGAGAAGGAAAGTTGATAAGGCGAAAAGCTCTAGACTCCACCTTTTCCAGGAGAGCTGTATGAGTGTAACCACCCCAGATGTGTGAAGCGTACTCCATACAGGGGACGAACAACGCCCCTATAGAGAGCAAGCAACTGGGGTGGTGTGAAGTAATTCTGAAGGCGCCTCAGAACACCCAACCTCTTAGAAGCTTGTTCAGAAAGAAAGGTAATGTGATCTTTCCAAGAAAGATAACGAGAAAAGGATGCGCCAAGAATATTAAGAACAGATGAATGTTTGAATTCTGTGTTTACGAAGACATTATAGTTGTATGGAAGATTGTGTCGAGTGGAGAGATGGAGGAACTGAGTTTTTGAGGCATTGAAAACAACCATGTTTTCTCTTCCCCAATTTGAAATACGTGAAAGATCTGAGGTTAGTTGCTCCAAGGCTACACTTCTCGAGTCTATCAACTGCTGTTGAGTTTGGTCTTTTTCAAATTGGAAAGAGTAATGAAGAGTTAAGTCATCAGCATAGGAGTGA
>SEYY01000408.1:79276-84316 GCA_009176605.1 Armadillidium nasatum
TTGGTTTAGAAAATATAAGCAATTTAATAAGTACAAATATCACATTTTTTCACTTTTTTTTAAAAAATTACAGTGATTCTTATTTTATCGATATATTGTAAGGTTATATAATGATGGACACTTGATGAAAGAAGCTTTCTTTTTTTGTAAAACCTTTTAGTACATTTAAACGTATATATATATATATATATATATATATATATATATATATATATATATATATATATATATATATATATATATATATATATATATATATATATATATATATATATATATATATATATAATATATTGATACCCTTTATTTTAAAAAAATTTAAAATTTTTTATTTCGACTGGCAAACATATTTTCAGCTTTTCCATATTCTACCTTTGTCAATGTATACGTTCTTCCGGTTTTTGTTACCGGGCTTACACTCATTAAGATGTCACTGACATCAATGATGAGTACATCTTGAGGTGATGGAAACACGAAGGAGGGTGCAGGCCCATGAGGATGCAAGAAGCTCAAGCTTACTTCATTACTATCATGTTTTACTTCCAATATACAGGCAAGATACCAGTGCTCATCATAAGCTGCAATGCAATAACCTTTCAAAGATGTTAATGAAATAGTGTTTCCTTGAAGTAAAGATGTACTTTCTTTTCTGAATTCAGATGAAGAAGAATATGAGCGGACTTCAACTTGACCCTTACAGATAGGTTTGATGAAATGATTTTGATGGGTTCCTGTAAATAAGTATTACATTTTAATTATTTAATCTATTTTGTAGTTCAAATATTAAATGCATATGTATCATGTATTTTGACATTTAATTATATATATTATATGAAAACTTTATCTAAATTATTTAAATAACCGTATAAATTTATAGATTTACCTGGAATAGTTCTTGAATATGATAACCGTTTATCCAACTTTTCCCGATGCTTTTCATGATCTTCCATAGTCGTAAAAGTGAATGAAATAGATGGAAGAGTCTTAACTGCAAATTTATAGAGTGCAAATGCATCCAAAATATGATCGTCATTTCCAGTTCTTTGAAGGCTTGCCCTGGAGGCAAGCCTCTTCACAGATCCACCAATGCCATCACATGGCCCTTTTCCATGACTGGTTGCAAAAAAGTGCCATTCAGCATCAACTTTAAAATCTTCTTGGTGATAAGAAAGGTTTAGAAAATTCTTCCTGTTTTTGTATTGTCCAGCACAACCATCACTAAAGTAAAACATTTTGGTTATTTGATGAGACAATTTAAGAAACTCTATTAGGCGAGTTTGAAAAAGGTTAACTGCAATTACATCGTGCTGGTTGCATTCAGAAATTGCAACAAAACTTTTATGCATTAATTTATTATCCTGGCGGTAATAAATGACATTTGGATGTATTGTTGCTTGACAGTTATTCCAGTGAAATGACTGTGCTGCATCTTGCACGATAAATGAATAATTTTCAGAAAAATCACCAATAACTAACATCTCTCCTTGGCCAAGTTTCTCTTTCAATTCCTGTAGAAATGCCATTTGTCTCTTTTGCTATAAAATCATGTTGCAAGAGTACCTTGAGCTTTTCATAAAATAATTGTATAAATTCTTCCACAACAAGCTTTTGAGTTTGTAATGTAGACCGGTCTGTTGAAACCCATTCCTTAAACTCTATCTCATCAACTCCTTTTCTATCAAAAGCATTATTTAGAAGATGAACTAATTTTTCTTCTTTAGGGCAGTTATCACATTTTCCAAAGAATTATAGCTCCTGTGGTGGATTACATTGGAGAAATGCAAGACAGTGACTGTAATGACAAATATAATTTGCATCAATCTCACTAATTTCTGTCAATGTTCCTGGGCTATCCAACAAGCATGGTGTCTCGCATTTAAATATGTTAACTATAGCTGCTAACATGAGTTTAACATTTTGATGTATAGTACAAAGACACACAACATGAGTACAACTTGACCCTGGTAATACACATTCTTTTGGACGAAGTTCTGCGAACTTTGAAAACCCGATTTTGATATCTGGGTGCTTCTCTTTGAAAAGCTGATATGCTTCCTTTAAGTTGCACAGGATTAGAAACTTTTGCTTCTTTTCTCTCATTCCATCAACTCCTTTTACAGACACACAATCTTTCATTCCTGGCATTTCTCTGGACACATCTTCTGAATGATAGAATTCAATTACAATGGAAACGTGTTCACTGTCTAGTCTTTTTCCTAATCTTACATTCGGTGTTGAGAACACTCCTTTATCTTTTGCCAAATTCTTTGCTTGCCTAGCTATGAAATTGGAGCAATTAAACTCTTTCATTATTCTTGTTATTGGCCAGCTTTTTGGCAAGATAGTTAAAATAGAAAGCTTTTCACTTCTGCTTGTAGATTCCTCATTGAATTTTTCTTTTAACTGTTGAAGAATTTCTATTTCTGTATTATCAGTGTCACTGTCTGTAATTAGTTGCCCAGTGGCTAGTTCAAGTTTCCTTTTAAAAGCTGTTGTTACTTTAAATAGCTTTTTCTTGGCATAACTGGGTTTGCTTGATAGTTTAGATAAATTAATTGGCGTTTCTTCAAGCGAGACCAATGATTTATTAATTTCACTAACTTCATATTCCATTTCAGCACCATCATCATCAACTTCATGTTGGGCAGATTCCACTTCAGGAGAGGAATGCAATGATTGACTTGATGAAGAACCCTCTTCACTTTTATCCTTTGTTAATTTTTTGCGACAGTTACTACATAATTTATGGTATACCTCAAACTTTAAATTAGGATGTTTCTCAATCAAATTTTTGGTCACATTTAGAAGATTTTTCTTTATCTTTTTTTTATGTACATTAAAAGGGTCAAAACAACATCTTCCACTATTTAATATGGTTGCAGAACTGGCATCCATCTGAAAAAAATAATAAAAATAAAAAAAAAAAAAAAAAAAAAATATATATATATATATATATATATATATATATATATATATATATATATATATATATATATATATATATATATATATATATATATATATATATATATATATATATATATATATATATATATATTGATCTTACACTTACAATGTTCACATAAAATTATCTATAGTTCACAGTACACAGGATAGCCTCTTTATATACACAAAATAAAGAAAAAAAGAGTAATGGTTTAAAACAACCAAAGATTTGAAAGTGGAAAACGTTTTACTGTGAAATTTATCACACTACTGACATATTTTCTTTTCCCAAAGTGAATATTAAATATTAAAATTTTATAAAAAAAAAATATATGATAATCTCATAAACCATTAAGGTCTCTTATCTATATTTTCTACCTGATAGGTATAGAGATTATAACTCCAGATTAGCACTAGGCAATAAGGCCCTAGACCGGCACCTGTGAGAATTATAAATAATTACCCCAGTGCCTCACCTCAGTTTAAATGATCTAAAAATATATAATGAATTAATAATAATAATAAAAACACAAAGAATATATAACCTACTCCTTGAAAGGGTAATATGCCTTCTTGAGAATAACAACCTGTTTGAATAAGAATAACCTGTTTTTAATTATTGCCTGAAATGGGAACAATAGCTCATAAGACTTTTCATTAGCACAAGTGCACTCAATAAATAATAATAATAATAAAAATAAATTTAACATAGAAGAATAACATTAACGTATCTAAACAAATAAACACGTTAACATCAATCTCCCTTCACGCTCTCCAGTCTAGGACATGGCACATGCACATTAATATTGTGGATCCCAAGCACAGTCAAAATCAAACAGCATAACAGCAAAGCAACAAGCAGGTAAGACTATATTCCTCAGAGAATACTCCATGCAATCTGAAACGAGAAAAATATACTCGGCAGCAGCCAGCCCTTACAATATATATATATATATATATATATATATATATATATATATATATATATATATATATATATATATATATATATATATATATATATATATATATATATGAGAGAGAGAGAAAGAAATGGAAATGTTGGGACTATACATTGAATGAGATAAAAATCGCAAAAAAGTGAAAAATGTGATATTTGTACTTATTAAATTGCTTATATTTTCTAAACCAAGCCAAAACCAAAAATAATTCATTAAAAAAATTAAAATATACATATATAACAATAATTCAGCAAAGTTTGAAAAAAATCGAAGATGGAGGTTTTTTTTCAAGGTCAAGGTCAATAGGTCAAATTTTTTATTTGACCTCCGAGGTCAAAATCATCTAAATAAATGTTGTACCGCTATTCAAGATCTTTTAAATGGTCTTTACACGATGCTTCTAAGTGCCATAGAAGCCGAGATATTGTATTTTGACCTCGGACTACTCTCTGAAAATTGACATTTTTGACCAAAGTTTCAAAGGTCATATCTTCTGAACCGTATGAGCTAGAGACCTGCAATAAACGCCATTCATATTTTCTCAACAAGATCTGTTAGTGTGCCACTTTTTATACAAATCGAAAGGGGTCAGGGAAAAAATTGCCAAATTTTGGTTGAAGTGACTTGGAATGACCCATATATATATATATATATATATATATATATATATATATATATATATATATATATATATATATATATATATATATATATATATATATATAAATATATATCACTCCAATGTTAATAATAAAGAATCTGGATACTAAATCATGTAAATTTAAGTAACTTAAAACTACACAAAAGCACGAATGGTATAAATGTAAAATTAATAATGGGAGTACAGTTATCACACAACATGTGTGAAAGTACAAAAGCATCAGAATGCTTATGGTGCGGACTTAAAGCCGGAAGATAATCATTCTAGCAAGTTTTGGAAGATGGCGCTACTAGCGTTATGTTAATAGACTGGAAAATTATGTTTTTGGGGAATCTAAATATAAAGCGTTTAAAAGGTTAAGAATACCATGTTCATTTTATAGTTGGGATTTTTATTTAATAACAGATGTGGTACAAGGGGACATACCATGGTTATTAGGGAGGGAATCATTAAGGAAAATGGGAGCATGTA
>SEYY01000409.1:0-2500 GCA_009176605.1 Armadillidium nasatum
TGTGTGTATGTATGTATGATGTATGTATGTGTATGTGTGTATGTATGTTGTGTTGTATGATATATATTAATATATATATATATAATATATATATATATATATATATATATATATATATATATATATATATATATATATATATATATATATATATATATATATATATATATATATATATGTATATATATATATATATGTATATATGTATATGTATGTTCATCTGTATGTATATATGTTTATATATGTACGTATGTTTGTGTGTATGTATGTATGTTAGTTGCTTGTCGTGTTTATATGATCTCGTTTGAATTTTTTACAACCAACCTAACGTTCAGTTTACTATATTATTTCTTTAACCTTTTCTCTTTCACGATTCTTCTTTAATTGAACCGTGTTTGAAGTGTCAGCTTAGTGTTATTATTCATCTGTGTTTAGTTTTTATTATATTGTCTTTTAGGTCTTAAATTTTACAAATTTTCATCTATTATTCTTAGTTTTCATTGTGCTACATCTAAATATTATTATTATTATTATTATTATTATTATTATTATTATTGTTATTATTATTATTATTATTATTATTATTAGTTATTATTATTATTATTATTATTATTATTGTTATTATCATTGCTATTATTATTATTATTGGTATGATTATTATATTATTAGTGTTATTTTTATTGTTGTCATTAATGTTATTTTTGTATGTGATTTTGTTACATATGTGTTTTTTCCCTTCAATTTTCAGTACCCTGATGATGATCATAGCAATGATCGAAACGTTGACATTAACTTATTTATATAATTATCTTAAGATTTAAATAAATGTTGCATTCATTTTTTGCTTTGTTATTCATAATAACAATTAGGCTTAAGAGAAGCGCCTCAATATTAACTATATATATATATAATATATATATATATATATATATATATATATATATATATATATATATATATATATATATATATATATATATATATATATATAATATATATATTAATATTTTGTCCAACCGCTTTCGTTCCTGATAACTGATGCAATCTGTTAGGCATGGATGCAATATTATTTTCATATGTGGGTTTACGCTATTTTTCCCACAATCTAAGGGCATGGTGGAAAAGTTGACTTCCCGTTCTCTTATCCTCTGGTGTCCATTCTCTGATAATTGATCCCCAGATGTTTTCAATAGGATTTAAATCACATCCTCTTGGTGGCCATGGTAAAACTTCGAGTATCTGTTCATGTTCGGAAAACCATTGCTGCACTCTCCTCGCGGTGTGCACTGGACTATTGTCATGAACATAGGGTATTCTATCATTACTGGGATCAAGATACGCCCTTACTGTTTGATGGAATACTTCATCTAGAATTTCTAAATACTTATCTGAATGTAAAACGGCCATCTATAGGTGTCAGTTCGCCTAGGATATTAAAATTTATCCATCCCCATACATTGGCGGTTACGTGTCCACTCCTGGCTTCTTCATAAATATGTTGCTGTTCATATCGTGTGTTATTAACACGCCAGCAATGTAGGGGGCCGTGATTTGTAGAGGTAAATGTTTTTTCATCTGTGAAAATAACTTTAGACCAAACGTCCATATTATTGTTAACATATTCTCTGGCAAAACGGAGTCTTTCTGTTTTATGTGCGTCCGTTAGTTTTTGCTTCACGGCAGGAGTCCGGTGGTGTATTCCATTTGCATGAAATCGCCGGCGGATTGTTCTATCAGATGCGTCCAGCTGTAATGCGCGTTTGATGGCTCTGCTATTTGTAAAGGGGTTTCTAATCATTTCTTGAATAATTTGCTGATCTTCATTCAGAGTAGTTTTCTTTGGTGCACCAGGCTTTGGACGATCACACAAATTACCCTCCTCTTCATATCTAACAATCCATCGTCTTACTGTTGATCCTTGGATCCCGAGGTTTCTTGCTATTTCAGTCTTGGTTCGTCCGGATTCAAACAGAGCTATTATCTTTCCCTGTAATACTAGCTTCTCAGAGTGGTTATCCATTATTTTGATGCTAAAAGAAGTTAACTGTTCTTGGTACTGTGAGTCTGCGGCAAATGATTACAAAGTGTAAAATATAATATGTGATTTTAGTTTAGTTTATGTTAGAAAACCAACTAAAAACACACAAACACACACACACACACATATAATATATATATATATATATTATATAATTATATATATATATATATATATATATATATATATATATATATATATATATATATATATATATATATATTATATATATATATATATATATTATATATTATATATATATATATATATATATATATATATAATATATATATATATATATATATATATATATATATATATATATATATATATATATATATATATATATATATATATATATATATATATATATATATATATATATATATATATATATATTATATATATATATATATATATATATATATATATATATATATATATATATATATATATATATAT
>SEYY01000409.1:10000-15086 GCA_009176605.1 Armadillidium nasatum
AATTGATTAGGGAACCCACACACATTCCAGATTGTCCTAACCAATTCTTGAATACACTTGATTTATGCTTCACCACTACTCTTTCTAGATATAAATACACAATTTTCCCTCCTATTGGTAACTCTGACCATAATCTTATAGCTCTTAATTATAATGCTTTCTCTCCAACAGCTCCACCATGCCCTAAACGTACTTTCTGGCACTTTAATCGGGCTAATTGGGGGCAATGCGCCGCTTCTTTGCTAACTATCATTGGAGTGAATCTTGCTTTGTCTCGTGGGACGCTTCTGTCTCTGCTGAAAAGGTAGGGGCCGTAATCCTTGAGGGGATGGGCAGATTCATTCCATCTTCAACTAAATCTTTTTCTCCTCAAAATCCATGGTTCGATGACGGCTGTTCTCTTGCCCTTCGCGAGAGAGACAGTGCTTATCGTGAATGGAAAAACTCTCCTTCTCCTATCACTCTTGCTAATTTTCATTCAGCTCGGAATCGTTGCAGGGATGTTCTTCGACGGACTAAGCGTACTTTCATAAAAAGGAAGTGCGCTGACCTCCATGGCTCTCCTACTGATAAAAATTTCTGGCCTCTTGTCAAAAAAAAATTTTTTTTTAAATTTGCAGAAAAGTTATGAGAATTATGAAGAAGCATTTTCATCTAAGGATTGTTTTTGATTGAATCACTCCTTGATGGTATTTTTATAGTTTTTATGTATTTTTTTAAAAAAATTGAAAAAAAAACCTTAATTAAAAATATTTCCCATTTAAAACTTTCAAAGTTTATTGTTTCAATACTTCCTTCAAAGACGCTGTATGTCGTTTACGGTGATTGAATTCTTTACATAATATACTTTTTGAATATCTGACAGATATTGTAGTTGAGCATCGTTCGTGAGGCAAAACGCATGAGATGTAGTCACAAATACTTTTGTCAGTTTTAATCTTCACTAAATTCTTATATCCGCATTTTTCTTATAACGAGATTTAGAAAATTTAATAGTGAGTCGCTTATTGTCTTTTTCTTCTCCTCCACTAATGATTTCACTCCATTGGCTTAATACATTACATGACTTAAATTTTACTCCAGTACAGTTAGTAATATATTGATATACGTAGAATAAATCCTTAGGAGTCATATAAGCGGGATCTCTTTGATCAATCTATGCAAAACCCACATGTAAAATAAAAATCTGTATTGTCATTACCTTGCTAAATCATATTAAAATGTTATTTATAACAACGTATTAAAATTATCTATGTTTTTTTTACCTTTTATTTTAAAAATATTCTTATTCATTCATGTGTTTGTATTTGAAAAAGATGGGTGGTGGCAAATTTGTGTTTTGTAGTCTTGCAACGTGTTTAATAAAGGGATATGCAGGATGTGGTAAAACTTCTTTTTTATTAAATGTATTAAAACATGTTATCTTTGAAAACCAGCCCTCTAAAATTATTTTGTGTAATAATATTTACCAAGAAAAGTTTATTGAATTTAAATATGTAATTCACTTCCATGAGGGTGCCTATGATATAAAATCACTTTAATGTACTATCGTGGACAGAAGTAATCGACTGTGCTTGGGTGTGCTTGGGTCGATCATTTTTCAAAGTAACATGGGTCTAATTTTAAGATTAAATTTTCCTCCAATCATTTTTCAACAAGATATTTTAGGTACGCCCATTGATCACAGTGTAAAATCTACAGTATTTTAGGTTAACATAATATTTGGAACCGATATAGTTACACACACACAGATACATGCACACACACACACACACACATATATATATATATATATATATATATATATATATATATATATATATATATATATATATATATATATATATATATATATATATATATATATATATATATATATATATATATATATATATATATATATATATATATATATATATATATATATATATATATATATATATATATATATATATATATATATATATATATATATATATATATATATATATATATATATATATATATATATATATATATGGATAAATTAAGAATGGTTTTTTGCCTAATAGTACTTGTTAAAATACGTATAAATAATCGAGTATATCGATACAATGCAATAACGAGGTGATATATACAGTATATATATATATATATATATATATATATATATATATATATATATATATATATATATATATATATATATATATATATATATATATATATATATATATAGGTCCATACTGAAACTGAATGAGTATCGATATAAATGACGATATGTTATCGATACTTTATTGATATTTTTCTGGAAGAAATCGGGAAAGAGGTTACGATTTTGATTAAAAGGGGAATACCCCAAATCGTCAACAGGAAAAGTAGTCAATAGGTCAAATTGCCGACACGTCATTAACAAAATTTTCTCACTTGTCCAAAACGTCGACAACTTTTTTTTTTTGGAAAGGTTAAAGGGCCGACAACTTTTTTTTATAACTCGTCCAAATCGTCGACACTATAAATCGATATCGATTAATCGAAAGATATATATCACCATCACTCACGGGCCGGGGGGTACTGGGGGCAGAGCCCCTCGTAAACAAATGTTCGCGTGCCATTAAGAAAATTTTGTTAATGACGTGTCGGTTCTTTGACCTGTCGATTTCTTTTCCTGTCGACGATTTGGGGGATTCCCCAAGAGCAAGCGTAGGCACACTTTTAACCTTTCAAGTCAAGGTTAGGTTATGTCGAAATAGTTTGTAGGATTTAAAAAATTTAAGGAATATTAATTATTTTTAAAAACTTTTAAAATAATTAAATTGGTGACAGTGAGGCAGGTCAAAATAAATAATAACGTTGTATTTTTGACGTTAGAGAAATTAAAATAAATTTTTTTTTCATCAACTTGAAAAAAATTATTTTATCCAGTTTTACATTTAATTAAGTAAAGGAAATGGTTCGCAGAACATAAGCAGATTCTCGATGTTTTATTATGGCCACCAAGAGAGTGTGATTTAAATCCTATTGAAAACATATGGGGATCAATTATCAAAAGTTGCCTCCTCGTTCTCTCAGAGGATGAGAGAACGAGGAGGCAACTTTTGCACCATGCCTTTAGATCTTCGGGAAATATAGCGTAGAACACCACATATACTTGAAAATAATATTGCAATCTATGTCTGACAGATTGCAGTCCGACATCAGGAACGAAGGTAGATGGGCAAAATATTAATATATATATATATATATATATATATATATATATATATATATATATATATATATATATATATATATATATATATATATATATATATATATATATATATATATAGTATATATATGCTTGTTCAATTCATCACAATATTTTAATTTTTATGACAATTGATAGGAATCGAACAATATTGGCTTCAACTTAAAACTAAAAATTGGAAATAATCATACAAAATTAATCTATTAAATTTATTGTGAAGTCCAGAAAAGTTACAAATGTAAATAAAACAATTCTTTTGAGCCTTTTTTATAATATATATATATATATATATATATATATATATATATATATATATATATATATATATATATATATATATATATATATATATATATATATATATATATATATATATATATATATATATATATATATATATATAATATATATATATTGATATATATATATATATATATATATATATATATATATATATATATATATATATATATATATATATATATATATATATATATATATATATATATATATATATATATATATATATATATATATATATATATATATATATATATATATATATATATATATATATATATATATATATATATATATATATATATATATATATATATATATATATATATATATATATATATATATATATATATATATATATATATATATATATATATATATATATATATATATATATATATATATATATATATATATTATTTATTTTTTTATATTACCTCTGGTGGGCAAAGGCCAGAGGCCTACCAATATTCCATCAGAGTTAGATGAAAAGTCGAAACATGGTCTAAGTAAAGGCCGACAAAACCTGATTTACGGCGTTTGAAGGTGGCTAAGTCATAGGAAGTTGGGAAAATAGATGAAGAAAGTGTGTTCCAGACTTCACCAGTAGAGTACATGTAAGATTGAGCATAGCGGTTAAGTCTGGGGTCAGAGAGTTGGGTAGAGAAAGAATGAGACTGTATGGAAAGACAAGTCTCACGAACCCTTCTCAGTGGAGGAGGTATACGACGAGAGAGTTTAGAAGTGCAGTGTCCATTGTAATAGCGATAGCATAGAGAGAGTGACGCAACATTTCGACTGGCAGAAAGAGATTGGAGAGAATTAGTGAGAGCAGGAGAGTTGATAAGGCGAAAAGCTCTAGACTCCACCTTTTCCAGGAGAGCTGTATGAGTGGAACCAATCCAGATGTGTGACGCATACTCCATACAATGGCAAACAACACCCTTATACAGAGCAAGCAACTGGTGTGGTGTGAAAAAATACTGAAGGCGCCTCAGAACACCCAACCTCTTAGAAACTTCTTTAGAAAGAGAGGTAATGTGATCTTTCCAAGAAAGATCACGAGAAAAGCAAACACCTAGAATATTACGGAGAGATGAAGGTTTGAGTTGCGTGTTTTCGAAGAAGATATCGTAGTTGCGTGGAAGATTGTGACGAGTAGAGAGATGGAGGAATTGGGTTTTTAAGGCATTGAAAACCACCATGTTTTCTCTGCCCCAATTTGAAATGAGAGATAAATCAGAGGTTAGTTGCTCCAAGGCCACCCTCTTTGCTTCTATCAAATGTTGCTGGGAGGGACTCCTTTCAAAATGAAAAGAGTAATGAAGTTTGGAGTCATCAGCATAGGAGTGGATAGGAGAAAATTAATAGATAAAAGGTCATTAATGAAAAGTAGAAAAAGTGTTGGGGATAGGACAGATCCTTGAGGAACACCACTATTAATAGATTTATAGGATGAACGGTGGCCGTCTACAACAGATGCTATAGAACGACCAGAAAGGAAATCAGAGAGAAGATCACAGAGAGAAGGATAGATTCCGAAAGAGGGAAGTTTGG
>SEYY01000409.1:15186-20186 GCA_009176605.1 Armadillidium nasatum
TTCAAAGTTCCTATAATGCCAAAGAAGAAACTCCTTTTGTCAGTACTTTAAGTAGCACAGAACGGGAAAAGGTATTGCAGTTTGTCAACAGAAGCCATTTAGAGGTACGTCAACCGCAAATATCAAGTTGAGCAGCGGTTCGACAAAGGAATAAGTGTTCATTTGCAGTCGATGCATAAAAAGGAATTTCAAGAATGTACAAAGCTGCAGAAACAGAAAGTTTTAGAATCGGCGAAAAAAAGAACAAGATCAATTTTTGGGAAGATGAAAATGAAGATTTTTCAGAATCTGACTCGCTTTGCTCAAACGTTTCCTCGCAGCACCATTACATGATTAGCATTACCATTACATATATAATTATAATCATGGACAATTCAAAGTTGGTAAACGCATGAATACTTATACGCGCTCTCGATTGCTGCCACAGAACACAGAGATCCTCATCTGGTTAAATTACAATGTTCGAGCAGTGGGCAATAGCTTTTTCTCAGTACTCAAACACGAAGACACAGGACATGAATATCAATTGACTGTTGAGCTCGACATATTATTGCAGTCAAGCGGCAACAAAAACAGTGACTGCGAGATGAAGGAGACTAACTTAAAGGAAATATTGAATGTTATTATTAATAAAGTAAAAGGAATCTTATTTAAAAAGAATGTTATTAACGTTAACAATATATCTTCTATTTTAAAATGTAAGTAAAGCCGCTTTTGTTATGCCAAATTGCGCAGCACAAATTACGCTTGCGAGGTTAGTAATTATAATGCAGTAAAGTCACATGTCTTATTTTCATTAAATAACAATAGTAATAAAAAGAACCCTGCAGCTTCTCCGGTATAAGGCTCTTCCCGGAGCTGTGGATCTGGGTTTGCCACTATTGTAAATAGTGACCGTGGACAGCCGAAGCCAATACATTAATAAGAAATTCAAAATTCCGATCCCGATCCCTGATCCCGAAAAAATTCGTAATCCCAGTCCCGATCCCGAATAATTTTCGATCCCGTACCGTCACTGTATATATATATATATATATATATATATATATATATATATATATATATATATATATATATATATATATATATATATATATATATATATATATATATATATATATATATATATATATATATATATATATATATATATCCGGGAGTATTTTTTAAAATGTGTATTTTCTGTTTTGAAAAGAAGTCATTAGATGAAAGGCATAATTAAAATATATAATTATAATCATTGTGGTTTATTACAAAACCGTCTAAATATTAATAAATATATATATATATATATATATATATATATATATATATATATATATATATATATATATATATATATATATATATATATATATATATATATATATATATATATATATATATATATATATTTATGTAATTTTTTTTTGTACTCACTAGAAATCTTCTTAGTGTGTCAATCCTTGGAATAAGTGGAAGAATTATCGTCTCTTTTCCACCTCCATCTTTTTTCTACCTCCGTCTCTTATCCATCTCTATCTCTTTTTCACCTCCGTGTCTTTTCCACTTCCATCTCTTTTTCCACCTTCATCTCTTTTTAACCTTCATCTCTTTTCAACCTCCATCTCTTTTCCACCTTCATCTCTTTTCAACCTTCATCTCTTTTCCACCTCCATCTCTTTTCCACCTTCATTGTACAAAGGTTTTCTACCAAAGTTCCCATTTACTGTTAGTTAAAAAGGAAATGATACCTCAATGGTTTTGTACAAAGGTGGTACATTTGGTACATAATCACGTGAGAAGCAACTGGTTTTAAACAAAGGTGGTACATTTGGTACATAATCACGTGACAAGCAACTGGTTTTAAACAAAGGTGGTACATTTGGTACATAATCACGTGACAAGCAACAAGCAAAGTCTTTTATATCACTTTTAGAGTTAGAATTAAAAAAGCAAAACTCTAAGGTACAATTTGTTGAGTAAAAAACACTTAAAAAACAATCTCTGTGTTATTACATCCACTTTATTACAGTGCAATTTTTTAAAATTTATTTTCAAATTGAAAGTATTATTTTTTTGTTGTTTATTTCAAAATTCGACTCTGTGTAATAACTTTGTTACGAAAACCTATTGGAAGTTAAAAATAAGATCAGCTGACTATTTATAAATAAAAAAAATAAAAAATATATAAAATAATAATAAATATATATATATATATATATATATATATATATATATAATATATATATAATATATATAAATATATATATATATATATATATATATATATATATATATATATATATATATATATATATATATATATATATATATATATATATATATATATATATATATATATATATATATATATATATATATATATATATATATATATATATATATATATATATATATATATATATATATATATATATATATATATATATATATATATATATATATATATATATATATATATATATATATATATATATTAATATATATATATAAATATATATATTTATTTACATATTATATTATATACTTTTTACTTTTTTCTTTTTTTTCAAATGATCTAGAAGCCCTTTCTGATACCCCTCCAATCTGTTACCCGGGGAAAGCAGTACCCCCACCCTCACACATTCACACACCCCATACCCACCCAATCTAGTTTAGCACTTTTGCTTATGGGAATATATATATATATATATATATATATATATATATATATATATATATATATATATATATATATATATATATATATATATATATATATATATATATATATATATACCTTACCTTCTCACCCCCTGACCACCCCATGTTGAGGCGGCCACACTTCGCTAATGAAGCCTCCTGCCGCAGTCGGTTTCGTCCAGAGATCCTTCAAAGAAGTGATGCCCCAGAAGATTCTATTGCGAGAGATGGAAGGACAGTGTAGTAGAAAGTGTTTCACGGTCTCCGGGGCCATTCCGCATCTGGTACAAGTGGGAGATGCTGCCTGGTTTATTTTGAATTTGTGTTTGTAATGTTGTAAGTTTGGGTGGTGCCCACATCTCAATCTTGCTAGTGAGATTTGTGAGTGTCTTGGGAGGTTGCTGAAGTCGGGTTTATTTCGGGAGGGGTGTGTTAAGGATGTTGTTTGGTGGTCTGTTGATCATGTAGGAATGTATTAGTTGAGTGTGTATATGTTTGGGGGAGGGGGGGGGATGTGATTTAGGATTTGTTTGTAAAAGGTACCGGTGGATGATGGAGGTTGTTTTAGTCTGTGTATGGTAGGTTGGAGGAGAGTATTGTGACATGGGTGTGTGGGTAGACGGGTTTTTGCGTAAAATTGAGTGCCTATCATTTCGAGGTGGTTCTTTATATGGTTTCATTATGTAGGTGTTGTTGAGGGGTTGTGGGTGTGCAGCCGGTAATTGTGCGGAGGGCTCTATTTTGTGTTATTTGGAGTGTCATTAAGTTTTGATTGGAGAGCATTGGGTGCCAGACAGGGGAGGCATAGTTGATGGTGGGGCGTATAAATTGTTTGTAGATGGCAATTGAGGTTTGTATGTTGTTGTGTATGTCAGTGTTGGCCACTGTTTTGAGGATGTTGAGTTTTCTGTTTGCGGCTGAGGTGGTATTTTGGATGTGCTTGGAGAAAGTGAGGTGTGAATCAAATGTTAGGCCGAGAATCTTTGGAGTTTTGTTGAAGGGTATGGGGGTGTTGTTTAGTAGGACTTGTGGGTGGGTGTTGGATATGTGTTTGTCTGTTGTTATGAGGGTTATGGAGGATTTGTTTGGGGATGCTGTCATCCGGTTTTCTGTCAGCCAAGTTTGGATTAGTGTTAGGTAGTCTTGTGTGATTGTTGTTGCGGTAGTGAGATTTTGGTGAGTGGTGGCAATAGTTATGTCGTCGGCGTATGAAGTAATGCGGGTGTGAGTTGTTTGGGGTTGCGGGAGGTCTGCTGTGTATAGGTTGAATAGTGTGGGGGATAGTATGGCTCCTTGGGGAACTCCGTTTCTTATGTTTATGGTCCGAGATTTTTGGCCGTTTTGTTGTATTTGGGCGGTTCTTCCTGATAGGAAGTTGGCTAGCCATTTCTTGATATTTGTTGGGATGTTGGAGTGGATTTTAGGATTTATATATTATATATATATATATATATATATATATATATATATATATATATATATATATATATATATATATATATATATATATATATATATATATATATATATTATTATATATTATTATTATTATTATTATTATTATTATTATTATTATTATTATTATTAGTTTTAATAATAAATGTAAGACTATATTTTCGTACTATTAATAAACGCAAATGTTGTTCAAGAAGCAATATCAAAAATTATTTTTTAAATTTTTTATTTTATTTTTTTATTTTTTTTTTTTTTTTTTTATTTTTTTTTTTTTTTTTTTATTTTTTAAATTTTTATTATTAAATGTATATTATTATTAATTATTATTATTATTATTATTATTATATTATTATTATATTATTATTATTATTATTATTTATTATTATTATTTTATTATTATTATTGCTTGAAGAAGTTCTTTATTTTCCAGATTAGTTTTAATCAAAAATTATTATAATATTGTTCTTATTTTTATGGGTTTTATATTTGATATTATTATTATTATTATTTGTTTATTATTATTATTATTATTATTATTATTATTATTATTATTATTATTATTATTATTATTATTATTATTATTATTATTATTATTATTATTATTATTATTATATTAGTATTATTATTTATTTTGGAAGCGGCTTTATTTTAACAGGTTGTAATTTCTCCTCCAATTTTCGAAAAACTTTTTATTCTTCTAATTGCTGACCGGTTTCGTCCTCCAACTTCAGACATCATCAGCTCTTGGATTCTAGAAGATGAGTAATTTAATTTAAAATGCTAAGCCAAATGTTAATAAAGATTATAAATTTTGAAAAATTATTAACAAAGGGGATATCTAGTTTTTGAGCTTCACATGA
>SEYY01000409.1:47686-50186 GCA_009176605.1 Armadillidium nasatum
AACATTATATATTTAAATTCTCCTCTAGACATAAAATTAGGCCTAGTTAAACAGTTTGTCACAGCTCTAGATAAGTTTTCAGCTTTCTTCTACCTGCAAGTTTTCTTCCCAAAGATGTATGAGGCAAAGGCCAAAGCCGGTGTCTTCGTCGGACCACAAATAAAAAAGATCATACAGTGAAAGGAATTTTCCCAAGAATCTCACTAGGACAGAAAAAGCATCGTGGAACAACTTTGTTACAGTGACTCGTGGCTTCCTTAGGAATCACAAGGCCGAAAACAATAAAGAGCTTGTTGAAACCTTGGTCAAGAACTTCGGCAAAATGGGCTAGAGGATTTCACTCAAAGTACATATCCTTGATGCTCATCTTGCTAAACTTATGGAAAACATGGGAGCCTATTCAGAGGAGCAAGACGAGCGTTTTCACCAAGATATTCTGAACTTGAACGCCGCTGCCATAGATCATAAAACGAAAACAAGTTTTGGGGGTTATTCGTGAAAATAACTTACCGTATAAGCATAAATCCAGAAAAACCCCTAACTTCTGAATATTTTTGAAGTCTCTGTTATATAAACTAAGAATAAATAAATGCTACTTTTGAGATATATGTCTTTTTTTTCCTATTTTGTGAAACCTAAAATGATTATATTCACCAATTTTTCATAAATTGGAAAATTTGGGAAATAAAATTATCCTGATTACAAAATCCAACTTTAGAGGACATAGTAACCATTTGTCCTACCTTTTTGGTATAAGAAAATAGGAAATAATGTGTTACACTCTTAACACATTACAAAATGTGTTACATAGTGTAATGGACTCATTTATGATATATTTAAAATGCATAAGAATATGTGGAAATAAAATCATTAATTAACTTAAGGAGATTGCGAAATAAATTTAGATTTAAAAGAAATCTTTTTTATAGAATCTGTTTGCAAACAGTATAATTAGTATATATATATATATATATATATATATATATATATATATATATATATATATATATATATATATATATATAATATATATATATATATATATATATATATATATATATATATTATATATATATATATATATATATATATATATATATATATATATATATATATATATATATATATATATATATATATATATATATATATATATATATATATATATATATATATATATATATATATATATATATATATATATATATATATATATATATATATATATATATATATATATATATATATATATATATATATATATATATATATATATATATATATATAATATATATATATATATATATATATATATATATATATATATATATATATATATATATATATATATATATATATATATATATATATATATATATATATATATATATATATATATACATATATATATATATATATATATATATATATATATATATATATATATATATATATATATATATATATATATATATATATATATATATATATATATATATATATATATATATATATATATATATATATATATATATATATATATATATATATATATATATATATATATATATATATATATATATATATATATATATATATATATATATATATATATATATATTATATATATATATATATATATATATATATATATATATATATATATATATATATATATATATATATATATATATATATATATATATATATATATATATATATATATATATATATATATATATATATATATATATATATATATATATATATATATATATATATATATATATATATATATATATATATATATATATATATATATATATATATATATATATATATATATATATTCTTTCTCACCATACTCCTGTAGGTGCAAGCACCTGTCAGCCGTCTCGGACGAAATTCCTCCATCGCCCACGATCACCATACAACATAATAATCTTCCACTTCTTCCATAGTTTTTCCTCTTCTCTCCATCGCTGTCCCAACGCAGTCGCTCCATCTCATCCTCGGTCTTCCCACTCCTCTCCTTCCCTCCGGCCTCCATTCGTAATACCTTCTTGCATATCTATCCTCGTTCATCCTCCTCATATGTCCAAACCACCTCAACTGCCCTTCTCCGCAAGGTCAAGCACACTCTCCACTCCAAGCCCCGCCCTCACATCCTCATTTCTCACTCTATATCCTTGTCACACCCGCTATCAACCTCAGCACCTTCATTTCACAGGCCTGTATTTTACTTTTGGCTTTTGTATTGAGCGTCCAAGACTTCGTGTCCATACATTAATACATTTCTCATTATGTTAGTATACAAAATGGTTTTAACCCTTCTCGAAATGTTCTTATCCTTGAGCAATGGGTACAGCAAAGCAAATGTCCCATTAAAATTTCCAATTCTATGGTTCATCTCCAAAGACATATCATTTTTAACACCACAGGATACTCCAAGATATTCGAACTGATCCGTTTGTTTCAGTATTACATTCCCCAATCTTAT
>SEYY01000409.1:57686-62686 GCA_009176605.1 Armadillidium nasatum
TTCTTAAAGTTCCTTGTTTGAAATTAAACACAAACAATGATCAAATTTTAAATTTGTTTTCGCACATTTTTTTTTTTTCTTTCAATTTCTCTTTATTCAGTGAAATATTTCTGGGTATTTTTTCTCCTTTCTATTGGCTATTTTTAAAATTAAAACTGATAATATATATATATATATAATATATATATATATATATATATATAATATATATATATATATATATATATATATATATATATATATATATATATATATATATATATATATATATATATATATATATATATATATATATATATATATATATATATATATATATATATATATATATATATATATATATATAATATATATATATATATATATATATATATATATATGGCGTTGGAGCTCCCATGACTTCCAAAATTGATTACATTCTTCTAGGAATGGAAAAAGTTTCTTTTATAGTTTTCAACGAAATCTTGTACAATTCTATCTCCTAAACAGTGGCAAGTTCCGTTAATGATGATGGGTGTGGATAACGGGCTCGAAAATTTGTCTCCAATACTGTCCACAAGGGTTCAATAATATTGAAATCGGATGATTGTGGATGCGATGGCAGATGTGAAACCTCACCCTTATGCTCAGGAAACCAATCCTGAACAATTTAACTGTGTTAACACGGGTTTTATCATCATAATAAATAGAATCATAATTAGGGAATAAACATTGCACCTTGAGATGGACATAATCACCCATAATAGTGAAGTAGTCGTTGACAGTGACAGTGACAGTGATATTACCTGGCAGGGCAATGATAGGCCCGTCAGAAAACCACGATATGACAACCCGTTCCAAAACTAGACGCCATCAAGTTTTACTGTGGGTTCCAAGCACCCTGGGTTACAAGCACCCTGGGTTCGGAGTTCTCCAAACGTACACTGCCAGTGGTCTGATCAAATGATCTTCAATTTCTCCATAGTCCTGTTTTTGTGCGTTTGACCCCACTTTCTCCTCTTATTAGCATTTTGGTTCCTGGCGAATGGTTTTCAAATGGCTGCTCGTCTATACAAACTTTGTTTGTGCAATTCCCTTCGTTTTTTAGCACAGTATTCAGATCGGCAGTAATCTATGGAGCAGAAAACTTCTGCTATTTCAGCACAACTCTACGCAATGTTCGTCTATCTCTGTTATTCAGCTCGCATTTCTGTTCGTGCTGGACTGCTGGTGTTTGTCGGATGCTGTTTTTCCTGTCCTACTGTGCGCTGTCATAATCTTTGATACTGTGCTTCGAGATGCCCCAAATTCTTTCGCTAATTTGATTACAGAGGCAAACCACCATACGAGCCCCAACCATTTTTCCTCGTTAGAATTCCGACAGCTCTGCCATGATTCTCTAAACTGACAACAAATGATGAGTGAAACGTGTAGGCGAGCTTATAATTGTAGTTGCCTTGCACATAAAAGACAGCACAACCTACAAATGCAGCTATAGCATACCTGTTATTACATTCTTGAATTTTGCCAGGAGTTCATAATTTGTCTATATATATATATATATATATATATATATATATATATATATATATATATATATATATATATATATATATATATATATATATATATATATATATATATATATATTATTGTGATTAATAATAATAATAATAATAATAATAATAATAACTATTATTACTATATATTATTATTATTATTATTATTATTATTATTATTATTATTATTATTATTATTATTATTATTATTATTATTATTATTATTATTATTATTATTATTATTATTATTATCATATTATTATTATTATTATTATTATTATTATTATCGTTATTATTATTATTATTATTTTAGGTAAGAATAATATTTTAATCCTCTAACTGAAAAACTATCTGAAAATAAATCCTTTTTCAGCGCATATTTAAATATGGAAAATTTTGAACAATATATTTTGAAATTTGTTTTAATTCTTTTTTTCAAAAGGAAGATTTCGTCATATGAGGAAAGGCTTGAAATCGAACGAAAAAAAAATAACATTAATTTTAACTCTGTTAATTCTGTATTTGCGAAGCACTTATGTAAATGAATTTTAATACTGATTCTTTCTCTCTGTCTCTCTCTCTCTTTCTTTCTTTCTCTCTCTCTCTATCTTTCTGTCCAACTATCTTTCTATCTATCTATCCATTTATTTATCTATCTATCTATCTATCTATTTCTCTGCTTCTCACCCTATCTATATATATTTGTAGTTAGGTGATATTACAAGTCATACGCAATTGAAGATCTATTTGCTTACTCTTAACTTGTCTATCTATATATCTATCTATTATATATATATATATATATATATATATATATATATATATATATATATATATATATATATATATATATATATATATATATATATATATATATATACCTATCTATCTCTACTCGTTTCTCTCTCTCTCTCTTTCATATATTCTATATATATATATATTATATATATATATATATATATATATATATATATATATATATATATATATATATATATATATATATATATATATATATATATATATATATATATATATATATCTTTTTTAAACTATCTCTCTCATTTTTTCTTTTTTTTTATTCTTCATCATTTTCTTTCTCACACTCTTTCTCTACACGTCTCTTGTTCTTCTTTCTTTTTCTACTAATTCTTCTTTTGACTCTTTTTCTTTCCTTTCTCTAATCACGCTACGCTATAAATTTTATTAGATTTATTCATTCATCTCATGTAGTAAATTTAAATTATTCCTTTCACTTTTATTTATGGCTATATATATATATATATATATATATATATATATATATATATATATATATATATATATATATATATATATATATATATATATATATATATATATATATATATATATATATATATATATATATATATAT
The DNA here is from genome assembly GCA_009176605.1 of Armadillidium nasatum. Classification (NCBI taxonomy): domain Eukaryota; kingdom Metazoa; phylum Arthropoda; class Malacostraca; order Isopoda; family Armadillidiidae; genus Armadillidium; species Armadillidium nasatum. Next base: position 60,621 of record SEYY01000409.1, read on the forward strand.
TGAATGACTCTTCAGAAAGATCATGTCAGCCTTTAACTTTATTGTAGTTCCGAAAATAGACAGGGAAAGAAGTTTTTAATTCACTTTATACTAAGAATTCATTTATTACTCGTCGTAAAGTTACCCTTTACACACGCTTACACACACACACACACACACACACACACACACACACACTCACACACACACACACACACACACACACAGAGGTGACTTGTTAAAATTGTCAAAAAAATAAATTTAATTACTTGAATAAGACCAGAGATTTACTTTCTCATCGTTTATAGATCTCGTCTTATCTTATCTTATAATATTTTATAATATTTTATCTTATCTTATATTTTATCTTATCTTATAATATTTTATCTTATCTTATTTTATTTTATCTTATAATATTTTATTTTATTTATCTTTATATTTTATCTTATCTTATAATATTTTATTTTATTTTATCTTATAATATTTTATTTTATCTCTTATATATTTATCTTATCTTATAATATTTTATTTTATCATATATTTTATCTTATTAATAATATTTTATTTTTATCTTATAGTATTTCCTTATTTTACCTTATTCTTATCTTATCTTATCCTGTTATGAAAATTTGGTGTTCGAAAGCCACCCTAGATTTGAATTTTTAAGACATGTCGCAAAGTGAAACTGTTTAGATTTTCCCCACTCCAACTTCTTCCTCTCTAAGGATAAAAGCAAGTCATATGATGATAAAATAAATAATATATATATATATATATATATATATATATATATATATATATATATATATATATATATATATATATATATATATATATATATATATATATATATATATATATATATATATATATATATATATATATATATATATAATATATATTTAACGTTTTTTGTTTTCTTTTTCTTTTTCCCAATACCTTTAATAAAGTTTTTTTTTTTTTTTTTTTTTTTTTTTTTTTTTTTTTTTTTTTTTTTTTTTATAAAAAGATTTTGAAATATTTATCTGCATTCGTCCTTTTTTATTTTTAAATTAAGAATCATTGTTATAAGTTTGCATTTTTATTGATTCTATTCATAGGATATATATATTTAGGGATGGAGTGAAGTATCGGTATCGGTATATATCGGCAATATCGCATATTTTATACCATATCGGTATCGGTATCGGTATCGGCATATTTTTATATATATATTATAATATTTTGGTATCGGTATATATATATCGGCAAGTATCGGCATATTTTTAGGTATCGGTATCGGTATCGGTATCGGTAAAAATTTTGGTATCGCTCCATAATATATATAATATATATATATATATATATATATATATATATATATAATTATATAAATATATATATATATATATATATATATATATATATATATATATATATATATATATATATATATATATATATATATATATATATATATATATATATATTAAATGACTCTTCAGAAAGATTATGTCAGCCTTTAACTTTACTGTAGTTCCGAAAATAGAGAGGAAAGGAAGTTTCACTCTCCATAAATGAAGGAAGCAGAGGTATAAAATACATTAAAAATGTTAATAACATCTTTAAAGTCTTGATTACACTGAGCGAGTTTACAATCCAGTGAGTAGCGAGTTTACTAGCAGTGAGTAAAATTCGCCCCAGTGTAATATACCCCAGCGAATAAACTAGCTAACTCTCTACTCGCTGCTGAAAAGTTGAGGACCGTCTACTTTACAATCTACTCGCTGGGTTGTAAACTCGCTCAGCGTAATATACCCCAGCGAATAAACTAGCTAACTCTCTACTCTCTGTTGAAAAGTTGAGGACCGTCTACTTTACAATCTACTCGCTGGGTTGTAAACTCGCTCCATTTTATATAAGATATTTACTCAGCTAGGAACGAACTTCTGTTCACGACTGTATAAACAGTGAAAACAGAATAAATACTGTGAGTGAAGAGACTAAACTTGCAAATTAATTTGAAACAAGATGTCTAAATGTTTGTATACATGTTTTGGGACACATTTTTCGTTTTAATATTTAAATATTCGGTATTTTTAAATGTT
>SEYY01000409.1:70186-72686 GCA_009176605.1 Armadillidium nasatum
ATATAATAATAATAAAGTATCATACCTAAACATAAAAAAAAAAAAAAACTTTGCGAAACAGAATAACAAAATTCTCTGTAAACTACAAACAGATAAACCAAGTTTAAAACAAGAAGCCTTCCATATTAAATAAGAGCATCCTTATACTCCTCTTATTCGCTTTTTATATTTCTTATTCTTTTAATTTTCTGTGAAATATTTTTCTTCATATACTTAGCAAATTCCTCCTTTCTGAGTTGTAAAGAATTTTGCTTATATTCATGAAGTGCCTTCCAATTACCTGAAGAACCCTCACGAATATTTAATGATAAGTCCATTAAATACTGCCTAATCAAAGGATATATATATATATATATATATATATATATATATATATATATATATATATATATATATAATATATATATATATATATATATATATATAATATATATATATATATATATAATAATAACGGAATTCTTAACCAAATTATCCTATTTTCTTTTCTCATGCTGTTGTGTATTTAGGGATAAATTTTCCTCTCTAATTAAGTAAAGTGTGTAGCTTAATTTTCAATACTGTAAATAAAATCTCTCCAGTCCAATCAATACAAACACGCGAAATCATAATAAGCTTGAATTTCAAATTTAATTAATTAAATGTTTTTATGATGTAATTTTATGATTAAAAATGTTCAGTTCTTTAAAAAACTAGGTTAAGTTAGGTTAGGTTAAGTTGAGTTAGGTTAAGTTAGGTTAGGTTAGGTTATGTTAAGTTAGGTTAAGTTTGGTTAGGTTAGGTTAGGATTTCCCTTTGTTAATCTGTTCTTGGTATAAGCTTTTATTCATCTATCATATATATCTATAATTTGAATATATTATTAACTTGTGATTAAGGTTATATTACTTTTCGAGTATCATTTTCAATCTCGATTATGAATGTTATTTTAAAGTTTAAGTTGCATGGGGTTGTTTGGTTCACCTCAGCCATCCAAAGTTTTTCTGCCATCAGCTCTTCTTTAGTAGCTACACTGCAAAAATTGTACTAACGAATCGTTGGGACATGTGGCAAAAATGTCACAACAAATTTTTTTCGGTTATTTTCTTATTAGAAAAAAAAATCGGTGAAGCGACTCTTTTATGCTTAATATTTTTTTTCTCTATTGAAAATTTTACTGCGACATTTTTGACACTTGACCCAACGATTCGTTAGGACAATTTTTGCAGTGTGCTATTAGATTGTTACAATTTACTACTAATTTAAGCTTTAATTATGGTAAAGGTAAGCTTTGTAGATATTTAGTGTCGGTTTTCGTCGAACAGTATTTGGAAAAATAAATATTACTTGCATGTGAAGAAATGAGCCATTAGCTTTCATCATTAAAACTTGAAAAAGAAAGTGTGTTCAGAAGAAGACTGGCATCAGAAAATATTTTGAAGAGTTCTAACAGCTTAATGACAGTACATACTGAGGAATTACAAGAAAAACGTCGACAGGGAAAAAAGTCGACAGGTCAAAATGCCGACACGCCTTCAACAAAATTTTGTCACACGTCCTAAATGTCGACAACATTTTTTTATAATTCGTCCAAATAGTCCACACAATAAATCGATATCGATCAATCGATAGATATATATCATCGCCACTCACGGGTCCGGGGGTATGAGGGTGTAGACAAATGTTCGTGTGCCATGTATTAACCAAAATAATATATTAAAAGGTAAAATAATATATTCATAATCGACACAATTTTTTTAACGTATGGCCAAATCCTAGGCAGCTCAAACTGAAAAGAAAAGTGATCGACAGATTTTATTCAAAAGAGTCGGCCTTTTGACCAATCGACTATTTTCCCCGTCGACGTTTTGGGTATAGCTTCGACCTGACCACCTACAGGAATGTTTGGCATATATTGCCAAAATTCTTTAAAAAAAAAAAAAAAAAAAAAAAAAAAAAAAAAAAAAAAAAAAAAAAAAAAAAAAAAAAAAAAAAAAAAAAAAAAACTCTGTCTAGTGGAGATACCCTGATGCCATATGAATATTTAGTTATAGTTTCATACACCTTAATAATATCTATTTAACCTCACATATTTGGCGTGCTTCACAAGTCCACATTTTTATTTCAGAAAAATATGCAAAAAAAATATAAGCGGATTCTGTAACCGTTTCAAAATGTAGTTTCTCAGACATAGTGAATGCGAAAGACCAACAAAAAATGAACAAAAAATAATATAATAATAATAATAATAATAATAATAATAATAATAATAATAATAATAATAATAATAATAATAATAATAATAATAGTGAAAATATTTCATTAAAAAATAAAAAAAAATTAATAAAATATATATATATAATATAATATATATATATATATATATATATATATATATATATATATATATATATATATATATATATATATATATATAATATATATATATATATATATATATATATATATATATATATATATATATATATATATATATATATATATATATATTATATATAAA
>SEYY01000409.1:82686-90186 GCA_009176605.1 Armadillidium nasatum
ATGATAATGGTCCTAACTATAATAATATTGATCCAAATCATGATAATTAAAGCTGTTTTATCGGTGAAGAAATACTGAAGGCACCTCAAAACACCTAACCTCTTAGAATCTTGTTTTGAAAGAGAGATAATGTGATCTTTCAAAGAAAGATCACGAGAAAAAGAAACACTAAGAATATTAAAAAGAGATAAAGGTTTGAGTTGAGTGTTTTCGAAGAAGATATAGTTATGTGGAAGATTGTGTCGAGTAGAGAGATGGAGGAATTGAGTTTTGGTGGCATTGAAAACGACTATGTTTTCTCTCCCCCAATTTGAAATGAGAGATAGATCAGAGGTCAGCTGCTCCAAGGCTACCCTCCTTGCGTCTTTTAACTGCTGTTGGGAGGGGCTCTTTTCAAATTGAAAAAAGTAATGAAAGGTGGAGCACTCAGCATAGGAATGGATAGGAGATGAAGTAACAGAGAGAAGGTAATTAATGAGAAACGGAAAAAGTGTTCGGGATAGGATAGATCCTTGAGGAACACCACTATTAATAGATTTAAAGGAAGAACGATGGCCATCTACAACAACTGCTATAGAACGACAGGAAAGAAGATCAGAGAGAAGGTCACAGAGAGAAGGATAGATTTAGATGGAAAGAAGTTTGGAAATCAGAGCTTTGTGCCAGACTTTATCGAAAACTTTCGATATGTCCAGCGCCACAGCAAAAGATTCACTGAAATGCCGAAGAGCGGAAGACAAAGAGTCAGAAAGAAGGGAAAGGAGATCACCAGTAGAGCGTTTTTTAACGAAAGCTATATTGGCAATCAGAGATAAGATTAGAAGAATTGAGATGCTTCCAAATCTTCCTGTTAAGGATAGAATTGAAAACTTTAGAAAGAACGGAGGTTAAAGAAATGGGAAGGTTGATAAAGGGTTGGGAGGGTTCCCTTTTCTTCGACACAGGCTGAATAAGCGCACGTTTGCAGCAAGAATGGAAGGTTGAAGAGGAGAGACGTAGACGAAATAGTTTACCAAGACAGGGTGCAAACTCACAAGCACAAGTTTTGAGAATCACAGGAGGGATACCATCGGAACCGTACGCCTTCTTAGTGTTAAACTCAGAGAAAGCCGAAATGACGTCTTTAGAAGAAATTACAATTTTAGGCATAAATGAGTTGGAGGGGGTCTAAGGAATAGGAATAGCTCCGGAATCGTCTAAGGTTGAATTAGAGGCAAAATTTTGAGCGAAGAGTTTAGCTTTAGAAGGAAGGCAATGCGGCAGTTGTATCGCCAGAAGATACGAGAGGAGGGAAAAAGGAAGAAACAAAGTTTGAGTTGATATTTTTTGCAAAATGCCAGAAAGGGCATGAGGAAGTAGAACCAGAAAGATTGTTTCATTTTAAACGGAGAAATGAGTTTTTAGTGTTACAAAGGATAGATTTTGCACGATTCCGTATGAAATATAAGTTGCGGAGTTTCTGGAGTTTGAAGAAGACGGTAGTCCCTGAAGGCAACATCCCTACGGAGGATAGCACGAGAACAAGCAGAGTTAAACCAAGGTTTATTGGTTTAGTAGAAGGGAAAGAATATGAATGTACGTTTCCATGCCAGAGAGAATCACCTCTGTTATGCGCTCAGCACACTCAGAGGGACCCTTCTCACGGAAACACTAATCATTCCATGGAAAATCAGAAAAGTACAACCGCAAGTTAGACCAGTTAGTGGCACCAAAATGCCAGAAATGTCTCCTCGCTGAATGTGGGGCCGTTCTTGCGGAAGACTCGAAGAGACAGGGCAAGATACGGAGATAAGAAGGTGATCGGAATGAACCGAGAAGAGGAAAGAGTTTAACAGTGTAAGAAGAAGGATAAGAAGTTAGGAAAAGATCAAATATGTTGGGTTTCATCACTAAGGCGGTCAGTAATACGGGTAGGGATGATGCACCAACTGCTCAGGGTTGTTCTAGATAGAAAATTGGAAGGCGAGTTTACCAGCTGGATCATGAGAACTAGATGAAAGCCATTGACGGTGGTGAACATTGAAATCACCTAAAATGATGATTTCGGAGAAAGGAGAAGAAAAAAGAATATGTTCTATTTTGGGATTAAGATAGTCCAAGAATTTTGGATAGTTTGTAGAGTGTTAGGAGATAAATAGACAGAACAGATGAATTTAGTTGTAGGTTTGCAAGAAAGTTTAAACCATAAAGCAGAGAATTCAGAAGACTCCAAATTAGAGATGAGAGAACAGACAACTTCGTTGTGCACATATGAGCAACATCCGCCTTTGGCTGAAAATTGAGGATAGAGACAGTAGGAGGAAACAGAGTAGGGTTTGCTGTCACTGCTCACCAACACCTGTTGATGATGATGCTTGTGATGCTGTTGCTGTTCATGATGATGTTGCTGATGCTGTTGTTGGTGATGATGTTGGTGATGCTATTGCTGTTTTTGATGAGGCTGGTGATGGTGCTGCTCTTGGCGATGATGTTGGTGATGGTGTTGCTGTTGATGGTGATAATATCAGAGCATGATCCTGAGAATTATCATATCGAATGCTTTGCGAGAAAACTATGGCCTACTTTGATATTTTTTTAGGACTTGTAATAATCGATCAGTTATTGTTATTTCGTAGAAGAATTTATGATAAAATTTAAATGTTAATTTAAAAGGTATTATAACTATCATAAATATTTTACCTCCTTTTGCAAAGATTTTTAAGAATAAATCCTTTTTGATAGATATCGAACGAACCTTCATAAAGAAAATGAAAATAATATATCGATACTTGAAGCTTCTTTAAAGTAGCGTTAAATGAATTATTGTTGAAGAGATTTGTCAACAGTACAAAATAACCAACTAAAAATTTCCTTTCCATTTTTTATATTCAATTTTATCTCATTCTTTCTCCTTATATCATTACTTCTCTATTGAAGTTTTTTTTTATATACTTTTTCTATTTCATTGTATCTTTACTTCATCTTTATCAACGTTTTTAAAATTTTATGCCATCAAATATTACGAGATTAATGTATTATTCAATTCCTTCTTTCTATTATTATTTTTTGTTTTGTTTTAAAATTCACTATTTAAATATTTATAACTTGTACATACGAAGTTTTTCATGAAAATATTTCTGTAACTCTTTTCATAAAATAATTTTGAAAATTTGAATATGCTTTCAAACATCCTACACATGGAAATACATAGTCTATATTATATATATATATATATATATATATATATATATATATATATATATATATATATATATATATATATATATATATATATATATATATATATATATATATATTAAAGCCACTAAGCTCCGGCTCAGTATCTTCAGTCATATGATAGTATGGTATCAGAAGTGTTATTATTATATTATCTATTATATCTATATATATATATATATATATATATATATATATATATATATATATATATATATATATATATATATATATATATATATATATATATATATATATATATATATATATATATATATATATATATATATATATATATATATATATATATATATATATATATATATATAATGTTATTTGGATTATAATAGTAAAGAAAAATATAACCATATGATAGGAAACATTAATCAACCAAAACCAGGTCATTTTAAAATAAAAAATAAAAATTATATGGAAACAAGAAGCAAAAATTAGATGAAAACAAGATGGAAAAAATTAGATGGAAACAAGATGGAAATATTAGATGGAAACAAGAAGGAAAAATCAGATGGAAACAACATGGAAAAATTATATGGAAACAAGAAGGAAAAATTAGATGGAAACCAGATGGAAAAAATTAGATGGAAACAAGATGGAAAAAAATGGAAACAAAATTAGATGGAAAAATTAGATGGAAACAAGAAATGAAAAATTAGATGGAAACAAGAAGGAAAAATTAGATGGAAACAAGATGGGAAAAATTAGATGGAAACAAGATGGAAAAATTGGATGGAAACAAGATGATGGAAACAAGATGGAAAAATTAAATGGAAACAAGAAGAAAAATTAGATGGAAACAAGATGGAAAAATTAGATGGAAACAAGAAAGGAAAAATTTAGATGGAAACAAGATGGAAAAATTAGATGGAAACAAATGGAAACAAGATGGAAACAAGAAGGAAAAATTAGATGGAAACAAGATTGAAAAATTAGATGGAAACAAGATGGAAAAATTAGATGGAAACAAGATGGAAAAATTAAATGGAAACAAGAAGAAAAATAGATGGAAACAAGATGGAAAAATTAGATGGAAACAAGATGGAAAAATTAGATGGAAACAAGATGGAAAAATTAGATGGAAACAAGAAGGAAAATTTAGATGGAAACAAGATGGAAAAATTAGATGGAAACAAGATGGAAAAATTAGATGGAAACAAGATGGAAAAATTAAATGGAAACAAGAAGAAAAAATAGATGGAAACAAGATGGAAACAAGATTTAGATGGAAACAAGAAGGAAAAATTAGATGGAAACAAGATGGAAACAAGATTGAAAAATTAGATGGAAAAAGATGGAAACAAGATGGAAAAAAGATGGAAACAAGTAGGAAAAATTTGATGGAAACAAGATGCAAAAATTAGATTTAAACAAGAAGGAAAAATTAAATGGAAACAAGAAAGAAAAAATAGATGGAAACAAGATGTAAAAATTAGATGGAAGCAAGAAGGAAAAATTAGATGGAAATAAGCCTTTACAACGAATGGAAATTTGAGAATTAAAGGAGAGCTAAAAGTATAGTATAAAATGAGCTGCAGCTAACAACGTAATAATATAAAACAAATGACTAAAGAATCCTTAAATCATGTAAACAGAAATAAACATGAAAGAGAACATGCTAGAAATAAGAAAATAAAAACAGATGAAAACGAAAGAAAACAATGAAAAAGGGATGTGAGATGAGAAGAATTAATGAAATAGAAAACCTATATTGATTTTTGTTCCTCAACAATTACAGTTAATCTGTGAAAGAAAACAAAAATGAAAACAAGGGTCAGAAATTTACAGGTTTTCAAACAGAAATGCCACCTTCTGGTGAAGATAATCTTCAGTATCTTCATCGTCTGTTGATTTAAAATTAAACATAAAATCTGATACAAAAATGAAAGGTATAAAACTTCAGACATTTGTTGATGCATATGATCGTACTGGTGTTTCAAACAGAGCTATATCTATATATATATATATATATATATATATATATATATATATATATATATATATATATATATATATATATATATATATATATATATATATATATATATATATATATATATATATATATATATATATATATATATATATATATATATATATATATATATATATATATATATATATATATATATATATATAGAGAGAAGAGAGAGAGAGATGAGAGAGAGAGAGATAGAGAGAGAGAGATGAGAGAGAGAGAGAGAAAAGAATAGAATTTTGCCACTTTTTAAACTCTCACCGGAGTGAGGACAATCGGGAGAAGGAGAGTGAGTTTGTGTTTTTCCCGACCAGTGGGGCCACCCAGGTTTGGTGGTTTTAGGTGTATATATATATATATATATATATATATATATATATATATATATATATATATATATATATATATATATATATATATATATATATATATATATATATATATATATATATATATATATATATATATATATATATATATATATATATATATATATATATATATATATATATATATATATATATATATATATATATATATATATATATATATATATATATATATATATTAATGAGCTGAATCTTTTATTTATAAAGAGGATGCATTTGTGCAGAGAATTGTATTGATTATAAGTATAAAAAGAAATGACGTTTTAACTCATTGAAAATTACAATGTTTTCTCTAATTAGAAATACGTAAAAGATCAGAGATTAAAACGTGTCATGGGTATTCTGCTGATATATGTTGGGGGAGATGAGGTTCGTAATGAAAGAAATGAAAGTTCCTATCTTCTGTGTTTCCTGCTGAATTTAATCTCCATTCCTTTAAGGCCCACGTCTGTGCTCACCTGCGAAATTTGCGTTAGGTGTGGGTTGTGGGTTGTTTTTATCTCTTCTATTGTTCTAGCACCCCTCCTTGAATAGGGCTATGCCCGTGAGCGGCGGTTAATGTGTTAAAAAAAAAATGCCAGAGAGATCATTATACAAAAATAGATAAAAAGGGTTTAGTGTTTGACAGAGCCTTCAAGAACACAATAATTAATAGTTTTAAATGAAGAGTAGTTAATGGGAGTCTTGAACAAATGCAATAGAGCGACTGGAAAGGAAATCAGAAAGACGGTCAAAGTCCAAGTCAAAGAAAGAAGGATTGAATTTAAAGTGTATGGCTCAAATAAAGACCAGGGTATATGGACAAACAACGCAAACCCGTAAATGGCCCATCAACAGGACGGGTATGGGAGGGCAGAATCATCCTTTAAAATTTAAAGGCGAGTACGAGCGGAACAGATCGGGCAAACGGGCGTATGTGGATGAGCCACTCTATGGCTCAGAATATATTCTCGGGCCTGTCGGGTAAGGATAAGACTAAAGATAATGCTTCTCCTATATATATATATATATATATATATATATATATATATATATATATATATATATATATATATATATATATATATATATATATATATATATATATATATATATATATATATATATATATATATATATATAAAATTTACGGACATGTTTTCGAAACAATTGTTATAAAAATGTTGCATGTTCCACATAAGTTTACAATTACCAATCTATTAAAGTGCACTTAAAAAAATAAAAATAAAAAAATAAATAAAAAAAAAATAAAAAATAAAAAAAAATAAAAATGACTGACGGGTATAAGCATGTCCAAAAGTATTTTTTAAAATCGCAGACGTGTATGGACTGGCCATAAGTCTTGAGTAAAATTCCAAGACAGGTACGGGAGGGACCCGTAAAATCCCGGCCCGCACAGGTCTCAGAGTCCTAAAGTATTTGGACGTAGAAGTTTTTTTGTATTCAAAATTGTTCAAAAGGCTTAAATATCCTGTATACATTTGTTGATTCAGCTTTAAATTTGGCAATAAAGACGTTTAACATTGTACAAAATTTCAAGGAAGAAAAACAGAACATATTGTCAAAAAATAAATAAAAAGATTAAAGATTATAATTTATCTCAGTCTTTGCCTTGTACTTAAAAAAAATTATTAGAAAAGAAAAAAGAAATAACATATATTCCTTTGTACAAAAGAATGTATATTGTTGGAGAGAAGGTGTTCAATAGAAATGAATATCAGTATCTGAATAATTGCAAAATAAAAGATGTTTATGCATTATGCTCACACAGAAGAAAATAATAAATCTTTTAGGTAATATCAATGAGGAATATCTATTTTCTGACACATTAAATGTTGATAAAAGAAAATAGAGATAAAATTGTATTATTAACAATACTAAAATGCATCATATAAAAGGAAA
>SEYY01000409.1:100186-112686 GCA_009176605.1 Armadillidium nasatum
ATATATATATATATATATATATATATATATATATATATATATATATATATATATATATATATATATATATATATATATATATATATATATATATATATATATATATATATATATATATATATATATATATATATATATATATATATATATATATATATATATATATATATATATATATATATATATATATATATATATATATATATATATATATATATATAATATATATATATATATATATATATATATATATATATATATATATATATATATATATATATATATATATATATATATATATAATAATAATAATATTTCATTTTATTTTTTGGTCTATAAAGGTTCACCTGTACCAATAGTTTCAAAACCTTTTGTCAGAGACACGCAAATTAAAATTTTTACATACCTGGAAATAATTTTAGGTTCCTCGTATTTTTTTTTTTTTTTTTTTTTTTTTTTTTTTTTATAAAAGCTCATGTCTCACGGGCATTGCCCTATTCTAGGAGAGGAACTTCTCTAGGTAGTATATACCTAGGATCCCCAAGTGGGATCGAACCGGCTCCCTCAAGCACGTTAGTCAATCACTCTACCGTTTGAGCCACGGTAGACGTATGGAGACCAAAATTTCAATTATTGTCATAGTTAACTTGAGTCTTTCAAATCTGAGTATGAAACAAGATTTAAAAGCAATCTTCAAAGTAACAACCACCGAATCTTCGATCTTTTCCATTCGTCCATTATCTAATTAATAGTGTTTGTTTTTTATTGTATTCATCGTTTTCATTTAAGCAACTTTTCAGTCATAAGGGACACCTACATCAACAATTTAATATGTATTATTTGTTTCGACTAAAAAAAAGTTGTCTGGTTTATTTCATGATATTATATTAACAGTTGGAATGAAGTTATCGTGAAGAACCCCCCCTGTCCATTATATGCAAGTGATATTTCTTTTAATTTTGTTTTTTATCATTGTGTTTTGTATTTAGTTAATGATGAATGAATTTACATAAAGAGTTATGTCCCATCGAAAAGTCTGTCAGTGGAGCAGTGTTTAGCATTCAGTTTATAGGCTCATCTTCCATTTTGTCATGCAGTCTTATTTTCTCTCAGAATTTTTCAAATTAGTTCTTTCATATTACTATTATCAGTAACTCTCATTTCGTATCTTACAATGTGTACAGCTTTTTTATTATTTCAAGCATTCTTTTTTTTTCTTTTTTTTTCTTTTTTTCTTTTAAATCTTTGTTGAAGATTATATGCTTATATCTTCATTTATTCTGCTTTTCGGATTTCCTATTTTTTTTTTTTTTTTTTTTTAAAGTGCTTTTAAATTTCCTTATTGTTTTCTTTTTCAATTATATCTGTCCATGCTCCATTTCTAGTTTATTTTCATCAGAGAATTTTCCTAAGTAGAAAGTAGACCTAATGATGAAAGTTGTGGTCGGCTATCTTGTAGACCTAATAAAGGATATTGTGATCTTCTATCACTTATATATACTGACTCTTCAGTTTACAGCAAAATATTTTTCCTTTTATATATTTCAGCTTATCATCTCTCTCTCTCTCTCTCTCTCTCTCTCTCTCTCTCTCTCTCTCTCTCTCTCTCTCTCTCTCTCTCTCTCTCTCTCTCTCTCTCTCTCTCTCTCTTATAAGAAACTCTAAATCATATATTTTTCGTCTTATATATTTACTTAAGCCAATCATCTTTCCCTCTCTAAACATTTATCAGATATTTTTCCTTTTATAAATCTCTCTCTTATAAGAAACATATATCATCGGAATTTCCATTTCTTCCCAAGTTTCTAGGAATGTGTGTGTGAATATGCGATGCTAATTTTGTACTGAAAATAATACATATTCCTTTATTTCCTCGTAATTAAAAAGTACCATTTCCCCTTATATATAAAAAGGAAAGTAAAAGAATGCAACAGAAAATATAATTATTTTGTGAAGACAAAATCAAAAATAAGATAATAGTAAAGCTAAAGGAACAATATAAGAAGTGACTTACTTTCAAGGCAAAAATAAATTATCATCTTTATTTCTGCCATATAATATATATATATATATATATATATATATATATATATATATATATATATATATATATATATATATATATATATATATATATATATATATATATATATATATATATATATATATATATATATATATATATATATATATATATATATATATATATATATATATATATATATATTTATATTTTTTTTTTTTTTTTTTTTTTTTTTTTTTTTTTTTTTTTTTTTTTTTTTTTTTTTTTTATATTATTTATATTTTATATTATTATATTTACCTCTGGTGGGCAAAGGCCAGAGGCCTATCAATTTTCCAAGAGAAAGGAAAATCGGGATCCTGGTCAGATTAAAGGCCGACATGTCCCGAAACATATATATATATATATATATATATATATATATATATATATATATATATATATATATATATATAATATATATATATATATATATATTTTTACCCATGAAAACTGTCGTCGGGAGTGGACGTGCCTGGAAACAGATGAGAGAGGAAAAGTGGGAAGCATTGGAGGAAAGATTGAGAAGAGATGACAGGAATGCTTAAGGATGTCTTCAGGACCTATTTTGAAAATTGGAGATTGTTCAGAGGGTGCATCAGGAATGTTCCGAAAAGAAGAGAGAAAATAGTTGCTGAGATGAATTTTAAAATATAAATTTTTTTTGTCAACATTTCGGCATTGTTTGAAAATAGCAAATTAAATGAAATTCAATTAAATTATTTTTCAAAATATATGGAGGAGCTACAAATCTCTCTAAATAATGAACTTTTCGGCTTTAAATGAAAAATTCAGTGTTAATGTTACGAAAATAAAATTTAATAACCCTGAGTTTGGATAGGCTTCAGGATTGGGTCAACGAGGAGAGAAGGAAGAGGAGATGGAAGAGCAAGGACGACAGGATTGGGTCAACGAGGAGAAGGAAGAGCAAGGACGACAGGATTGGGTCAACGAGGAGAAGGAAGAGCAAGGACGACAGGATTGGGTCAACGAGGAGAAGGAAGAGCAAGGACGACAGGATTGGGTCAACGAGGAGATTGAAGAGCAAGGACGACAGGACTAGCAACCTGGCCTTGTAATTATTGATTAGTGCTTACAACTTCAGGACCAGCATGGGAAACCAAAGCTTCGAGAAGAATCTTCTAGAGGTCACTGAAAAGAGTGTTTAAAGGCTAGATGGAAACAGTGCTAGCCCCACTGAAAGGGCGAAAACCTTACCTGTGAGTTTAAATAAAGCTCAAGAACTGACACTGAAACCAAGAAGCCGAAAAAAAACATGATCTAGAGCCCTCTAGGGGGGGAGGGGTGACTTTAAAGAGCAGGTGGAGAAAGCTGCTGGTCCCGCAGATAGGGTGAAAACCCTTCCAGGGAGAAGATTAAGAAGAAGATATATATATATATATATATATATATATATATATATATATATATATATATATATATATATATATATATATATATATATATATATATATATATATATATATATATATATATATATATATATATATATATATATATATATATATATATATATATATATATATATATATATATATATATATATATATATATATATATATATATATATATATATATATATATATATATATATATATATATATATATAATATATATATATATATATAATATTTTTTTTTGACAATTAATTATTTTAAAAAAAGTCAATGTTTATTTTGTTGTTACCTTTATAAAGCAAAAAAAAAAAAAAAAAAAAAAAAAAATAAAAAAAAAAAAAAAAAAAAGTGAAAATCAAAACTAAAATAAAAAAATAAAATGAAGCGACAAAACAAACGAATAACGACCGACTGAAATGAAACTTTAAATAATTAAATCCTATATATAAAAAATCGATTCTTTAGTCACTATTACATACCCGATTCGTCCCTTCCCGTTTGGGACACTCCTATAACTACCATCCTTCCCCCTTTTATTTTTCTTCTTCTTTTTTTTTTTTTTTTTTTTTTTTTTTTTTTTTTTTTTTTTTTTTTTTTTCTAAATCGATGCAAAATATATATACATTTTTCACCCCTACAACCAAAATGATAAATCTGGACCGTCGTTTCCGTGAGGTGCAAAATGTCGTGCGTGACTGTCTGAATCAGGGTGCGAGCGATCACGTAATATGTAAATCGGGAACTGAAAAATAGAAAAAGAAAAAAAAGAAAATAGAATTTTTTTTTTTTTTTTTAAAAGAATCGATATCTTTCAGCCCAAAATCTCATATCGATTTTTAATATTATATATATATATATATATTATATATATATATATAATATATATATATATATATATATATATATATATATATATATATATATATATATTATATATATATATATATATATATATATATATATATATATTTATATATATATATTTAATTATTTTTTTACTTACATAAATGTTGCCGTTTTAATTGTGGAAGATTGAGATACATATTGCATAGTATTGGAACGTAAAGTTCGTTCTTGATTTGTAATATTTGTTAATTACATTTTCTTAAAATGAGGTTGACTGCATTAATGTATTAAGGAGATCCTTTTTTAATAGATGGAAATGCTAAATTTGTAAGTCGATCTTGGCCTTGTTTTGATCTTTTATAGGTTCGAATTCTTCTGAGAGAAGAGAGACTTCGTTCTACAGAGTCTGTAGTACTATGGATAGTGATTATAAGTAATCTCAGTTTGTACACTTTTAGTAGTGCTGTTTGAAGCTTATTTTGCTTTAGTGTATTAACCAATTGGGATGGATATTGTCCTGCAAATTCTTCATATAGGAATAAAGTTCAATGAGCTCATTTTTCACTCTGACGAAATCAAATGTGTCTGAATGAGTGTCTTTTAGAAACAGGGAAATTCATCTTATGTTCAGTATATTTCTGAGGATTTACCATAGATTTAAAGTTTAAATTATTCAATGAGGAAAATCTTTCATCAATTTGTACGAACGTCATATCAGTGATTTCGTAATACCTTTTTTGAAACTTTAAGTGGCTGTTCTGTGCAACGCATTTTACTTGGAGGAGTTCCATTTATATCCTTTATGGTAATCCCAAATTTTCCTGAGATTCTGGATATGAGTCCTCGTTTCTTTAATTTTTTTTACAGCAGTGTTGAATATCTAAATATTTAGACTGCAATATATTAAAAAGTATTTCTATGTAGCCGAAGACTCTATTAAAAATTACTAACAACAGTGATGTCTATAAACAAGTTAAAAATTTTAGGAAACCTTGAGCTGCATTAACTGTTTCACTATCCCAGTTAACACTGTTCTCTAAAACGTCTTCAAAGAATCCAATAAATGCTGCTCTGTGTTCATTAAAAGTCTGAACAAGCCCGAAGTAAAATTCCACCGTGTATGGGCATGCTTAGGGCATTTTCTTTAAGGCTATATTCTTTAACTCTATGTGTCCTTTTAGATGAATTTTGGAAGAGAGAACCCAGGCAAATAAGGTTTGGAAAAAACATTGTGTATTCTTTCAAATAGATAAGTGTCTGAGATATATTAAGTTTAGTTTATGACAGAAACAATGCACAAATACTGCTTTAGGATATTTTTCTTTAACTTTGATCAGTCATGACCGCAGCTCCATAGAATGTCTGAGCAATCAATTTCTCCTAAATTGAACTGAGAAACAGTGTTCTTGATACGTTCTAATAAACCATTGAAAGATCTATCACTGCTTACTTCAGTGAAAGAAATAATTCATTCTTTGGTATCTCCTGTATTTGAATCAAAATATCTAAGAGTGGTTGTAAGCTGAGATGCATTTATAATATCTGACGTTTCATGTAACTTTGTTACCTCAAAAAGGGTTTCTGAACTTTATTTTTGTCCATGACAACATCAGCTACTGAAAGAATCAGATAATTTTGTATGTGATTCGAAGTTCCACGAAACGTTGATGAATTTCTAGATGAAGACTAAGAAAAGATTCATATTTTGTTAGTTAGTTATGTGCACCTTAATACACCCCTTTGTTAACTGATTCTTGTGATTAAAAGTGCCCTTCGAAATAATAATTCATGTATGGCTAAAAACCAGACCGTATCGATAAATCTCTTTAATGTTTCACAATTTTTACGCATTATTTCATTGTGTTGTCCAATTCTGGCACGAAGCTGTGAATCTAACTTTATATCTATACGAGATGACCAAAATGTTTTAATATGTAAATCACAAAAAAATATGTGATCGTGACTTTTCATGTTTAATAATGGCATTGTGCAGATTATTCAGATTACCATTACAAATTTTGGACCAAAATGCTTCGTCTTTAGCAAATTGTAGCCAGCAGGGCTCTCCTCGCCTTACTATATTTCAGAACTATACTATGGTTTTCGGAACCAGTTCGCTTTCTCTGTTTGTTTTCGCGCGTGACGTGATAGGCTACAAAAAAAGACGCTAACGAGTTAGGCTTGCAAGTTTGTTTTTCTACAGTGCATTTTTATATTCTTCATTGTGTCTTATAGTAATATTATATTAAGAAGATCAGTATTGCTTGCCCGTGTTTTGTTTACAGTATCTCCATTGTTTTCATCTTATTTAACATTTTTATTATCTGTGCAGTGCTCCAGTGTAGCCCTTACGGTTAGAAGATCCCTCTTGGCCTGTTGTTCTTTTCATGGTTAACTTCAGCCAGCGGAGGTTTCCTTCCTAAGTCTAGCATTGTCAGGATAGCAAGCAGCTAGACAGGGTTTGTATTTACTTGTTGAATTCCTTGTTGGTATTATCACCTGTTGAATCCCATTTTATTTTGGTATAAAATAAACGAAAAAATCCCAGCCTGTTTTATTTCTATTCTCAACGTGGAGTTACAACCTTTGGTGTGTGGACCTACGACAACTACCACATACCATCCAAGGGTCTCATTTTAGCCCCTATAAAACATTAGTCATGACCAACAAAATAGTCTATTAATTTAATACTCCTTTCAAACAACTCGGTTTCTCATATTGTCTAGCTTGGAAATGTCAAACATATTCCTGTCCATTGTCTTTATGAAGTGCTTTAAGATTTGATAATTCGAGTCATGGTCGGCCACTTTTTATTAAGTTCAAATTATCTTGCAAAGAGTGACGACGAAAAGGACGCTTCAATAAATTTTCAGGAATTCATAACCGTCATGCAGGCATATGTTTTGTCTGTGGCTAAAAAAGATAGTAACTCTCTAACTGACCTGGTGACCTATTGTCCAGTGCAGTAGGGGGGGGGGATCTTTGAGTTAGTCTGCATGGTGACAGATCATGAGTTTTTTCTCTTTTCTGAGCTTTCCTATTGTATGCCGTGGTGTTGAGGTGACACTCTGTCTTACCAGCTGAGAGGTCAAGTTTCAGTAACAATTCAAATTCAAAAATATTTATTCAGAGGTATGGTTACAGGTTATAAATTGTTACAGTAGGTCCTACTCTACTAGATACAATATTTATAATTAGCTGTACATTACTCTGAAAAGGGGCTTCTAAGGGGAAGCACATTGGTTTCCTTTGAACCCCAAAGTTTAGTTGATAAATATTACATCAATATAATTTGATATACAGTATTATACAAATATGATGAATAAATATAATGAGCAATAATAAATCTAGCAATAGTAATAATAATAATAAAACAGTTTAATAAAAGTTAAATACAATAGAACCCATAATAATTTAAATTAATGACAATTGTAGTTATAATAGTAGCTAGTAATGGTAATAATAATGAGTTAACGACAACAAGACAATAACAATAATAATAATAATAATAATAATAATAATAATAATAATAATAATATATAATAATAATAATAATAATAATAATAATAATAATAATAATAACATTACTACTACTACTATTATTAATAATAATAACAAAATGGTAATAACAATAATAATAATAATAATAATAATAATAATAATAATAATAATAATAATAATAATAATAATAATAATAATAATAATAATATCTGAAAAAACTAAATGAATTTAGTTGAAGAGTTTCGAAATTTTGCAAAATTTATCTATTTTTAAAATTTAATTAATGCAAAGAGATATTTAAATATAAATTCTTTTCGTAAAATTGACATAAAATATTGAAATGATATATTATTTAATAATTATTTTATAATATTATTATATATATTTTTATAACTATTTTTTATATATTATATAAATAAAAAGGCCATAAACGGGTATTAATAATTTAGTAATTTCTAGGTAGTATATACCTAGAATATATGGGGTTATAATATATATATAAATAAGTCACTACGTATAATATATGAATATAAAGTACAAACCAATAATTGTCTATATAGATAAATATCTTAACAAAAAAATAAATAATGCAAGTAAAGATGTGGCAAGTTTGGGAGTAAAAGTTTCCTTACGCATGTGTCTATGATGGTATATAATCATATCATTATATGTATTTATTTATTGCGTCATTTTAATATTATTAATTTATGAAATATTATATATATATATTATATATTATATATATATTTATATATATTATAATATATATATATATATATATATATATATATATATATATATATATATATATATATATATATATATATATATATATATATATATATATATATATATAATATATATATATATATATATACTATATATATATATATATATATATATATATATATATATATATATATATATATATATATATATATATATATATATATATATATATATAATAATAATATAATATAATAATATATATATAATATAATATAATATATAAATATATATATATATATATATATTATATAGTATAATTTATATAATATTATTTTTATATATATATATATAATATATATATATATATATATATATATTATATATATATATATATATATATATATATATATATATATATATATATATATATATATATATATATATATATATATAATATATATATATATATATATCTGATATAGAGTTCGTAGTCTCACACTAGACCTAAATCAAAGGATAGAAGAATGCAGAATTCTTTGCAGCATATTTGCTACAGAGATTAACTTTTCACAAGGAATAAAAAAGTTTTATAAAATTTTTAGAAATTTTCTATAAATAGTTTACATATATATATATATATATATATATATATATATATATATATATATATATATATATATATATATATATATATATATATATATATATATATATATATATATATATATATATATATATATATATATATATATATATATATATATCCGTATATATATATATATATATATATATATATATATATATATATATATATATATATATATATATATATATATATATATATATATATATATATATATATATATATATATATATATATATATATATATATATATATATATATATATATATATATATAATATGGGGCCAAAATAATATGAACCCCTGACATATACACAATATTTATTTTTTAATAAGGTGTTGGACCACTATTTGAGTTTATAACAGCTGTAATTCTTCGCAGAATAGATCTATAGAGTTTTATAACAGCTGCAATTCTTGGCAGAATAGATCTATAGAGTTCTTGATAGCTTCCAAAGAAATGTTTTCCTATTCCTGTACCAAAACATCCGAAAATTACTTCAACGATGTTGAAGATGGAAATCCAGACCTCAGTCTTTACTCAGAAATTCCCCATAACTGGTCAGTTATATTGAGGTCTGGCCAGGGAAGATGTTTAATAATTTTCCGGTGCTCCTCAAACCAAAACTCAACCATTTTAGTCCTCTGTATATGAGTGCATGTTTTATCCAAGAATATATCTGTTTTTCAGCAGTCCTTTGGGACATAGAAAGAACTTTATCGTTAACTGTCTGCGAGTGAGCGATTCGACCTTTAAACTCGTTGCCCTTTGCTTGAGTTGAAGTCGGGGAAGTCCTTTGGGATTGACGTCATGACTGTAGATCATGAGCAGTTCCAATGCGATTTCCTTTTGAACCGCCATAGCCTCAAGAATGAAGAGATATTATTCATTCACAGTCGTGATAGGATCAACTGCATATCATGGTCCTGCCGCCCATTTAAAAAAATCTTTGATATTTATTTTGCGATGTTACACTAAAAAAAAAACATTTTATTGTTATTACTACATATTCTATAATAAATTTTAGTATTTAAAAAAATAAAAAATTTACTAAAATATAAATAGTCATAAAATCTTATTCTAAATTCTCTCTCTCTCTCTCTCTCTCTCTCTCTCTCTCTCTCTCTCTCTCTCTCTCTCTCTCTCTCTCTCTCTCTCTCTCTCTCTCTCTCTCTCTCTTTCTGTAATATCTTGAAATTTAATGCTTTATATCTTACCCGTTTGTAAATTTATAAATTTCATAAATAATACATAAAAAACATATTAATTATGACAATGATGACAACCTTTTTCACTTCCAAAATGGTATTCAACTGAATTTTAAGTTTCTAAATCTCTCTTTTCTGTTTTATAATTATTATTATTCAGGTAGTCATAAAGTCATTAATTTCATTAATAATAATTCAGGTAATAATTATAATGGATGTTTCATTATTTAATTCACCATTAGCATTTCACTATTCTACAACTAAATTTTTAACAACATTTGTCGATTTTTTTATAAACGAAAGTTCTTGCCAAAAAGACATTGCCCTATTCAAAAGGAAGGCGGGGGAATGGGGGGTGAATTATCTAGGTAGCCATTTTTATCCAATATTATGTGAATGTAGCGATTTTATCACGTGAGTCAGTCACTATACAATTATGTTCCTTAAACAAACAGAGAGATCTAATTACACTCTAGGTTAGGTTAGGATATGCTAGGTTAAGCTAGGTTAGGTTAAGTTAAGCTAGGTTAAGTTATATAACTCAATTATGTCCCTTAAACAAACAGAGAGATCCAATTTACACTCTAGGTTAGGTTAGGATGTGTTAGGTTAGGTTAGGTTAAGTTAAGCTAGGTTAAGTTATATAAATCAGTTGAAATATACTTAATATTCCAACATGCATTAATAATTAAATAAAAATTAGAGTTTATATGCAATTACTCCTTTCAAAGCAGCTTTTCTCAACTGGGGTCCACATAGATCCCCTGGGACCATTTATTTTATTTTAATTTCGTAATATTAATTTAGGAATACTTTATTTAGGAATATTACATATGAGTATATGGGGGTTGACATAAGTAAGTTAAGACTCTGGGGGTCCACAAGAAAAATAAAAAGGTTTGGAACCCCTTTTTAAAGTCAAAGAACTACAGATAAACTCTTAATTTAATAGACTAATTAATATTATTATATTATATTATTATATTACAATTCAAGTTTCGTATATTTAAAAGTCTTTAAATATCAATAAAACTCAGTTATCGTTAAAGCTCAGTTATCTTTAAAACTCAGTAATCGTTAAACTCAATTATCGTTAAAACTCAGTTATCTTTAAAACTCATTCATCGTTAAAACTCAGTTATCGTTAAATCTCAGTTATCGTTAAAACTCGGTTATCGCTTCCGAAAGAATTAAATTTGACTTTCTTATTAATCAATCTAAGTTGCAATGAAAAAATGTTTACTATTTCTATGCTTCATTGATATTATTATTAACGTGAAAAATATTTTTACTGTTTCAATCTGTAGAACAAATGGTTTTCATTGTGGATGTTCTGGGTTCACACCTCATCGCGGAACAACTTCCTAGAGACATTTCATTCTAGACATTCTAGACATTCTGGACATTCTTGACATTCCTAGAGACATTTCATTCTAGACATTTCTAGAGACATTCATTCTAGAACACACATTCACTTCCAAAATCGAATTCAACTGAATTTTAAGTTTCTAAATCTCTCTTTTCTGTTTTATAATTATTATTATTCAGGTAGTCATTAATTTCATTAATAATAATAATTATTCCTAGAGATATTTCATTTTATATATAAAAGTTCGGTATTTTGTTACGAATGTCCTAAAGTTGATCTCTAGTACGAAATCCCTTATACAGGAGTTTTCCTTCCCTTGTGATGTGTGAATTTTTATAATAAAAGAAAAATTAAGCTATGTTGAAACAAAGGAGCCTTTTAATGGTCAGACCTAGAGTCGATACACTCCTTGTACTTGAACAAGAAAAGAAACCCAAATTAAACTCCTGGACCTTGCCGTCTACCGTGGCTCAAACGGTAGGGTGATTGACTCACGTGCTTGAGGGCGCCGGTTCGATCCCATTTCGGGATCCTAGGTATATGCTACCTAGAAAGTTCCTCTCCTCGAATAGGGCAATGCCCGTGAGATGTGAACTTTAAAAAAAAAAAAAAAAAAAGTAGTATTCGTAACAATTTATATTTTATAAAATAATAGATTACCAGCCCTGTCAAATTGTAATGAAAAAGAGGTAAATTATCTAGAAAAAAAGAAAACTTTATTCAA
>SEYY01000410.1:0-5000 GCA_009176605.1 Armadillidium nasatum
ATATATATATATATATATTAAAAGTATCTTTTAAGAATAATTTTTAATTATATTTAAAAATTTTAGAAATACATACTTTAACATTTGTTTATTTATTTATTTATTTATTTATTTATTTATTTAAAAATATTATATATAATTATAATATAATATAAAATATATATTATTATATTTATATTAAATATTTTATATATATATATATATAGTTAATATTATTATATTAATATATATATATATATATATATATATAAATATTATAATATATATAATTATATATATATATATATTTTGTGTGTGTGTGTGAAGTGCAAAAACGTAAATAAAGAATACCTAAGATGTGAGCAGGAATGAGATCGTTATCATCAAAGTATTTTTCATAGTCTTCGATGAGTTTAAGCTTGTATCGAACGTAGCCGTAAAGTTTTTGATAATAAGGTTTGATTTCCAGCCATAATCGTTCGATATCGGATTGAAAATCTTCGGCCATGTATCCATTCTCTTTGTAAGTCGTGTACGGCTCGATCCACATCATTCCTGCGTCGGTGAAACCTGTAGACAAAAGAAGAAGGTTCATACTAAAACGACAATAAAAATGACAAAATAATAATAATAATAATAATAATAATAATAATAATAATATCTGGAATATACGTTCAATCTTTGAACATGAATGAACTAGTCGATTTCTGCAGCACAAAGATTTTTCATTTTAGGAGAGTAAACAGGTTCATTAATAAGTTCATAAAACATGAAGTGCTGAATAGGTGAAGTGTCGAATCGATCAAGTGTCGAATCAGTCGAGTGCTGAATGGATCAAGTTTCGATTCTATAATAAGTGTTGAATCGATTAAGTGCACGTCGAGTCAATCAAAGGTCGAATTAATCAAGGGTCGAATCAATAAAGTATCGAATCTGTTAAGTGTCGAATCGATCAAGTGTCGAATCAGTTATGCGTTGAATCTGTCTGCAACATATCACAATGATTTATTTTTATATTTTCTCTAATGGGGAAACACCGCAAGGAAATCAGCGGAGTTGGAAAGTAAAATCAGATCGATCGACCAAACGACATGAACCAATACACAACTTTGAAAGTATTTAAGTCATACTTTAAGAGAAGGAAAATAGAAGATGGAATTATGTTATAGAATACCTGTAGGAATAAGCATTGATAGTGAGTCTGAGGCCAGAGGGTTGGACAGGAAAATAATAAGACTGTATAGGTTGACGAGTGGCACGAACCTCCTCATGGGAGGAGGTATGAGATCAGAAAGTTCGGAAGAACAGTGTCTATTATAATAAAGATAATATGAGAAGAGTAATGCAACAGTTCGATGACAAAGAAGGGATTGGAGAGATAGTAAGAGTAGGAGAGTTTATACGACGGAATAAAACCTACTGTTATTGGAAGCAGCGATGTTCATCAGATCTACGTAGGCATTGAAATCATCGATCATTTCCTTTCCCGAAGCGTCACGCCATTTTTCCCAATAGTACAGAAGTACCGAGTAGTCATCTTCAGTAGCCATTAATTCCTCCACTGATATATATGTATATATATATATATATATAATATATATATATATATATATATATATTATATATATATATATATATATATATATATATAATATTACTAATACTACTACTACTTACTAACTAATAATAATAATAATAATAATAATAATAATAATAATAATAATAATAATAATAATAATAATAATAATAATAGTATGAAATGTCATGAAAAGCAAATGATTAGCAAATAGATCACTACGAAGTCCATCGCCTTTCAGTGCTTCAACCCCTACTACTATATAGAGTTTTCACTTACATTTGTCAATGTCGTATCCCTCTTCGTCTTCATCACATTTCTTGTCATCCCAAGGACAGACTTTGGCGCCATAAGTCGAGCATGTTTGGTCAATGGTCGTTCAGCTTTATTATAATATATATATATATATATATATATATATAATATATATATATATATATATATATATATATATATATTATATATATTATATATAAAATATGAGGATAACCCGCTTAAGTTCAAGTTTAATTAAAATCTTTGAGGTGAACGCAGAAGCAACTCATGAAGAGAGGAATATTAAATACAGGATGAAAAACAGATCGGAAAAGAATAAATATTCTAAGAGTTACTTTTGGAAATCAAAGTTTTGTGCCAGACTCTTCCGAAGATTTTAAATATGTGTAGCTCTTTAGATCTACCGAAAGGTCAAGCAGAAAAGATCACCAGTAGAGTGTTTCTTGAGTAAGTCATAATGGTGATATGAGAAGATTGGAAGAATTAAGGTGTTTCCAAATCTTCCTGCTAAAATAAAGATAAATCGAAAACTTGGAAAGAATGGAGGTTAAAGTGATTGGATGATATTTATAGGGTTGAGAGTTTTCTCTATTCTTAGGTACAGGTTGAATGAACGCATGCTTTTAATAGGAATGAGAGGCTGACATGGAAAGGTATTAGAGAAATAGTTTACCAAGGCAGGGTGCAAGTTCATAAGCACTAGTTTTAAGAACCACAGTGGGGATATCATCAGGATCGCACGCCTTCATAGTGTTAAGCTGAAAGAAATCAGAGCAGAATTATTAGAAGAAATTGCAATGTTATTTTTAAATGAGTTAGAGGAGACATAGAAAGAGGAATACCTCCGGAATCGTCTGAGGTGGAATTAGAAGCAAAGATGTGAGGAAAGAGTTCAGCTTTAGCAGATAGTTAAGACTAGAATGGATAGAGGAGGTAGCAAAGTTAGGGTTGATAGTTTTTGCAAAATACAAGAGAGTGAAGAATAAAACATGGAAATCATTACATTTTCTGTGGAGAAGAGCTTTTAGTGTTATGGAGAATATATTTTGTATGATTACGGTAATTCCCAAATGCAGCGTCCCTGAAGGATATAGAAAAATAACAAGCAAATGGAAAGAGTATGGAATGAACCCCTCCTTACCAGAGAAAATCTCTTTGGTTACGCGTTCTGCACATTTCGAGGGATCCCTCTTACTGAAGAAATAATAATTCCAAGAAAAATTAAAGAAGTACTCCAGGACGTCAGATCAATCAGCAGCGCAGATGTTCCAAAAAACATTTCCTAGCCATAGGTGGAGGTCATTCTTAAGGAAAACTTGAGAAGGTGATCTGAGGAACCCAAAGATAGAAGGAGTGTACCAATACAAGGAGAAGGTCTAGAAGTTAAAAAAATGTATGGAACATTGGGTTTATCTCCATGGCCATCAAGGATTCGAGTAGGTAGATATACCAACTGATAGAGGTTGCTCTGAATAAAAAATGGCAGACCAGTTCAACAGCTGTATCTTGTATCTTGAGAATTGGAGATAAGCACTGAAATTCCCAAGGTTTATGATTTGCTTAAGAGGAGAATACAAAAGAATATATTCGAAGTTGTCGAAGAATATAGGATATTCAGTTGAGTTAGAAGACAGTTAATCAAACAGATGAAGTAGTTGTAGATTGTCAAGAGAGTCTGAGCCATAAGTTATAAAATTCTAAAGACTCTTAATCAGAGACACGACAATAGAGAACGTCACAGCCCTCACAAATCAACTGCCTTTGACTGTAAAGTGAGGAAAGAGACAGCTGAAGAATACAAGGTAAGTCTTGTTTTCGGGACGTTCACACACCTGAATTTCGATTGAGAGGAAATGGTGAGATCTAGATTTGGAAAGGTGATGTTCAGAAAAGAACTCAGATATTGCTGCAGTTATGAAGAAAGAAGAACAATTCTCAATTTGTGGTACAATGAAAGGTGGATGAAGAGCTAGTTTTGGAAGCCGCCACATTTTCCTTATGCACGTTAACATGTATGTTGCATAAATGAATTATTTATTTTAACACATATTTTACATTCTTTTATCATTTACATCATTATAAAATTTGCATCTTAAGTCACTTACATCATTTATATTAACATATATATATTGCATCATTATATCATTTACATCTATTTTCATATTATAAAATTTGCATCTTGCGTCACTTACATCACTTATATATATATTGCATCATTATATCATTTACATCTATTCACTTATAATTACATTTTCCAGATCTTCTTCACTAAGGATGGATGTGTCGATCGATTGTTGCATTTCGAATTGCCGTTTGTAATAGTCGGACAAATCCTCGTAATTGTAATCATAAATTAGGCCGTCCCACCACGATCGGTAAGTCGTACTGAAAGCCACGGAAGCGTCATCCTGAAACATAAATAAATAAATAAATAAATAATAAAATAAAATTAAATAAATAAATAAATTAGTAAATAAATAAATAAATAAATAAATAAATAAATAAGTAAATAAATAAATAAATAATAAGCAAACAAATAAATAAATAAATAAATAAATAAATAAATAAACAAATAAGTAAATAATTAAATAAATAAATAAGTAAATAAATAAATAAATAAATAATAATTAAATAAATAAACAAATAAATAACTAAATAAATAAATTATCAAATATGATTGATGATAAAGTAGAAAAACTAAAGTCCGTCAATAAACCAACCATTAAAATGATTATTATTAATTACTTAAATAGTTAAGGAAAAAAAAAATTAATTTAATTAAACGAAATTATAAAAAATAACAAAGAGACTAACCATTGCTTTTTCCGTTTCGTCAGTGATGTTCGTGTTGTAATCCCACTGTTTCTGGACAGAGGTTTGTAAGTACGGAGTCAGATCCTTCTGCATCTCATACAGGTGAACAGCAGCCACGTCATCAGCTAATGACCTAAAAAAATTATTTTGATCAATTAAAATATCATTTTACCTCAATAATAATAATAATAATAATAATAATAATAATAATAATAATAATAATAATAATAATAATAATAATAATAATAATAATAATAATAATAATAATAATAACAATAATAAAATACTCCATAGTTGGTGAATATTTTCTAAATATTATTATTATTATAATAATAATAATAATATTATTATTTTC
>SEYY01000410.1:10000-12500 GCA_009176605.1 Armadillidium nasatum
TATAGTTAATGAAATTATTTGGTTTATATTTTAAATTAGAAAATTTTTAGAACTTAGAGTGTGCTGAGGACGGACCGAGTTATGGTTTGAAACGTTCACACTGTAATAAATAATATGTGGAGACCCTTGGTGTTGGCTTTAATTAACCTTTCTGATTATATATATATATATATATATATATATATATATATATATATATATATATATATATATATATATATATATATATATATATATATATATATATATATATATATATATTAGTGATGGATCGGATGTCATATTTTCTAATTTGCGGATGCGGATGTCGAATTTTTTTGAGAAATGCGGATGCGGATGTTGAATTTTTGAAAAGTGCGGATGCGGATGTTGAATTTCCGAAAGTGCGGATGCGGATGTTGAATTTTCGAAAATGCGGATGCGGATGTTGATAATTTTGATGCGGATGCTCCGCGGATGCGAATGCCATCACTAATATATATATATATATATATATATATATATATATATATATATATATATATATATATATATATATATATATATATATATATATATATATATATATATATATATATATATATATATATATATATATATATATATATATATATATATATATATATATATATATATATATATATATATATATATATATATATATATATATATATATATATATATATATATATATATATATAATATATATATATATATATATATATATATATATATATATATATATATATATATATATATATATATATATATATATATATATATATATATATATATATATATATATATATATATATATATATATATATATATATATATATATATATATATATATATATATATATATATATATATATATATATATATATATATATATATATATATATATATATATATATATATATATATATATATATATATATATATATTCACTCTGATGGTTCTATTGTTAACACTCCAACTTCAGCCTCCTGTTTTCTTCTAATTCAACCCTAGACGATTCCGGCAATCCTCATCCTACTTTTTATCCTCTCAGATGTCCCATGCCTTTACCTCTGATTACATTTGGTCAGGTGCATTGGCTTCTGAAGTTAATGAAAGTTAGGAAGTTTTCTGGGGTCTGCTGAAAGGATGGATTGTGGAATGTACGCCTCCAAATCAGAGAGAATCATATTATAATCTCAGCGCACTCTGAAGCTGAAGAACATCTCCAGCAGAAACAATAACCATCCAGGGGAAATAAATAATGGAAGTACGACTGTAGGTGCAACTAGTTTGTGGCACGAAAATTATGAAAGTAAGTTTCCTCTAAGCAAGCGAAAGACTTGAAGAGATAGAAGAGTAATATAAATAAGAAAGCGATCGCAGGAATTCTGAGGTGGAAAAGAGTTTAATAGTATAAGGGGAGGAATTAGCAGTTAAAAGGTCTATTATGTTAAGTTCACCCCCAAAGCGATCAGAGATAGAAGTAAAAGTTGCACCATCTGATCAAAGTTATTCTGAAAAAAGAAATTGAAGGTAGGGTCTCCGGCTCTATCTTGAGAACTACAGTAGGAGGAGGAATAAACGAACAGAAAAAAATAATTTATTCTTAAATTGACAAAGCCTAAGCTATACTGGGGATAATTCTGAAGACTGCAACATTGTTTCGCACACATGACCATCAACTTCCTATGACTAAAAATTATATATATATATATATATATATATATATATATATATATATATATATATATATATAATATATATAATATATATATATATATATATATATATATATATATATATATATATATATATATATATATATATATATATATTTTTTTTTTTTTTTTTTTTTATATTTTTTAATTATTCTAAGTTATTTAAATAAATAAAAAAAAACTAATTATAAAAATAAACAAAATACAAAAATAAATCCTCTAAGCTTCGCGAAGTGTTAATCAGATCTAAAAATATACCTTTTGTTGCTTATGTTGTCAACCAAAATATATTAGGTTAGTAGTACAGCAGCGAATTTTTGGCTCTTTTCATTAATAGGAGCAGTTTATCTTGTAAAATTCGTTAGATAAGTACTAGGAGAAAGTTCGATCACAGATTATGGTTCGATTCCCAAATATGAGGAGAAAGTTGGATAGAGAAGTACGACAACTAAAAATATAAAAGTGTTTAATATTAAATATTTAATCACTGGTTATGATTCTGGGGGTGTATAAGACCATAGCCTCGGTAAACATAGGGTCCTCTACTATGCATTGAAATGCCCAAAATTATATACCAATTTATTACATTTAATTTTTTATTTCTTTTCTTTCGTCATACGTCTGGCAGCTCAGGTTTATTTTACTCACTTCATTTATTCAAAAACTCAGCACTAAAATTATGATTAGGATGTTTAAATGTATTAGGTTTTCATAATTTTTTTTTCTTATTTTATTTATTTATTTATTTTTTGTTTCATATTTTTTAATTATTAAATTCG
>SEYY01000410.1:20000-30000 GCA_009176605.1 Armadillidium nasatum
ATATATATATATATATATATATATATATATATATATATATATATATAATATTATATGGCGTGTGTGTATGTAAGTAACGAAAATGTAATTCTTGTCTTATATTCCGGTTTTTGATATTTCCTACAAA
Source organism: Armadillidium nasatum (assembly GCA_009176605.1). Classification (NCBI taxonomy): domain Eukaryota; kingdom Metazoa; phylum Arthropoda; class Malacostraca; order Isopoda; family Armadillidiidae; genus Armadillidium; species Armadillidium nasatum. Next base: position 20,128 of record SEYY01000410.1, read on the forward strand.
AGGAAATTTATACAATATAGAAATTAGGAATTTCTCATATTTCATATTTTTCAAAATAATTCGTACGAGAGCTTAAAAAGCTACTAACTAGGTGCACCGTGTCTCGTTTTTTTACATGTTAAAGACATAAAAAATATTTTTTCGAAGCTACTCTTTTACGAAGTAAAATTTTTCGTTTGCATTCAAAGACTCGAGAGGTGTTGCCTTTGAAAATTATATAAGTTTGAATATAGGGGTCAGAGTTAAAGAAAGATTCAACAATTCGAAGGGAGGGTAGGAAAGAGATTGGACAGAGTTGGAAAGTCCAAAAAGCTCTAGACTCATTCTCTTCAAGGAGAGTTATGTGAGTGGAACCACCTCAGATATGTGAAGCCTATTCGGTACACTGGCTAACAACATCTCTAATATAAGAAATAAACTACTTGATGGGTCTGAAGAAAATTTGAAGACGCCTCAAAATACATAACTTCCTAGAAGATTCTAAAGTTAGAGAGATAATATGATCCTTCCCTGATATACTAAGAATATTAAGGAAGACGAACGTGTTAAATGAGTGTTTTCAAAGTACATGTTACAGAATTTTAGAAGATTATGCCGAGTAGAAAAATGAAAGAATTGAGTTTGAGTCATTAAAAATAAATACATTTTCTTTGCCAAAACTATTGATATATTTAAAATATGTACAGTGACTTTCTACAATGACTACAATAAAGAGACCTGAAAATAAATTAGAAGATGGGAAGTTTAGATATCAAAGCTTTTCGACAAATATCTAGCTCTACAACAAAAGACTTAACGAAAATGCTGAAAAGCATAGAACGAAGAAATGCTGGAGATCAGAGAGATACAGTAAGATTAAAATATTTAAGGTGCTTCGAAATCTTCCTTATGAAGATAGGTTTGATAACTTTGGAAAGTATTGGAGTACTGAGGTTAAATTAACAGGATGATAGAGAGTTCAGAGGAGTTCTCTTGTTTCTTCACAGTTTGGATAAACGCACGATTCTTAGAAAAAGAAATAATTTTTTTATAGGCATTGTCGAAATATTCGTTGTTTTTGATGGTTGGTGCTGGGACTTTTATTTTGGTGGTTGAGGCTAGAACAGTCTTTGTTAATCTCTTGTAGTTTTGTATTCTTTCTTATTTCCTTATGTACTTACCATAACCAACGTGTGCATTCGTACATACGTTCGCATTCCAGCGTTACCATGACAACAGCTTAAGAGTAAACAAAGAACACAAAATTCTATTTTTCTTTTGCTTATAAACTGTAGCATTTAAAGTGTGTATTATTTTATTTGCTATTTAAAATTAAGAAATTATATATATATATATATATATATATATATATATATATATATATATATATATATATATATATATATATATATATATATATATATATATATATATATATATATATATATATATATATATATATATATATATATATATATATATATATATATATATATATATATATTTTTCGATATTTTTTTAATTATCATTCAGAAATAACGTTAATTTTTCTAATTTAAATAATAATAATAATAATAATATTAAATCTTTTGATTTTATGAATTTTTTCCTTTATATTTTAAAGAAAATATATATAATTTTTAGAAATATTTTTTCAATTTTTTTGAAGGAATTTAATTTTGAATTTAAATTTAATTAAAATTTAAATTTAAATTTTAAATTTAATTTTCTCTTGCAACAATTTTGTCAATTTTTATAGTAGGAGTTTCATGTGAAGGGGAAAATCGCAATACTTTTTCGCAACGCAACATAAATGTTACTACTACTACTATTACTATTTCTTTTTTTTTCTTTTTCAATTTTCTTTTTCTTCCATTTCTTTTTTTCCTTTCCTATTATCTTTTTTGTTTCTTGTTTCCTTTTCTTTTTGAATTTCTTCGTAAAGAAAAAGAATCAAACTTCTATTAAATTTTTATAAATTATTTCATATTTTTTTCAAAATTATTATTAGCTGTAATAAGAATCTGTATATATATATATATATATATATATATATATATATATATATATATATATATATATATATATATATATATATATATATATATATATATATATATATATATATATATATATATATATATATATATTATATATATAATATATATATGTGCATGTGGAGACTGTTTTAAAACTACGTCGTCCATCACTTGAGACAGTCATTTTTAACAGCGTCATTTATGTAAAAGTTAATGATTTTGTTTCATAATTTTTGAAGAAAATGTAAAAATGGAGAAGAGCGAATCGGATAAAAGGAAAGATTCCGAAGAGGAAGTGAAGAAAAAGAAAGAAATTGCTGAAAAGAAATCATTGGAGGAGACTGTAAGTTTATTTCAAATCATTACGTCTCTCTCTCTCTCTCTTTCTCACCCCTTCCCCTTCCCTCCTCCTTACCTCTTTCTCTCCCTCCCTCTCTTCTCCCCCTTCCCCCTCCCTACTTCTTTCTCTTTTCCTCTCTCTCTCTCTCTCTCTCTCTCTCTCTCTCTCTCTCTCTCTCTCTCTCTCTCTCTCTCTCTCTCTCTCTCTCTCTCTCTCTCTCTCTCTCTCTCTCTCTCTCTCTCTCTCTCTCTCTCTCTCTCTCTCTCTCTCTCTCTCTCTCTCTCTCTCTCTCTCTCTCTCTCTCTCTCTCTCTCTCTCTCTCTCTCTCTCTCTCTCTCTCTCTCCCTTACCCCCTCTCTCTCTCTTCTATATGTATTTTAAGATTAGTATATCAGAATTGATAAGACTCCCAGAAATAACATCCCACGAAATGTTCAGAAACAGATGTCAATTTTCTTCACAGGTAAATTTTGTTTGTTTGTGACGACAATCTGGGTTTTAAAAGGCTTCAGCCGCTTATAGGTCCATCTTTTTTTTATTTATCTCCTAGAAGGACAGTTTTAAGTGCAAATGCAAACTCTCATGTGCTTGCGCGCATACACATATATACACAACACTTAGACACATACACACACTTATTTATTTGGCTTATAATCCATTCACATTTAAATAATGATAAATTTACGTAAAGAAAAAAATTCAACCTTAGTAACTTATGATTTATGAGAATTGAATTTTATTTACAGCTCAATTATTTTATTTTATTTTTAAGCAATGAATTGGCATGCCTAAATTACAATACAAATTAATTTCAACTTTGTTTTCCAGATCGATGCCATTCGTTCTTTAGTCTGTTTACCCATGGTATCCAAAATGACTTGGACAGCTCACCACAGATCTCTCATCAAAGATTTCATTGAAAAGGAAAACGAAACGATTTTGTGTTGTAGCATTTTCACGCCAGATGGCAATACGAGTTTCGGAAGTGCGAGGTTGACCGTTCTTCTTAATTTGCCTTTGGGGAACGTCTCTTTGGTTTGGTATTTCGTCAAAGTAAACCCAAAAGAGAGACTTACTAAGAAACGTTTACAATTTCTTTTAACGTGAGTATAAGTAATGAAACTCCTCCCCATATTTTATGTGTTAGAATGGGCGGAGTTTCATCAACGAAACTCCACCCACTTTTGTTAGTATGTGTCCTGAGTTTCAGAAATAAAGCGAATTTTTTAAAATATTATATATATATATATATATATATATATATATATATATATATATATATATATATATATATATATATATATATATATATATATATATATATATAATATATATATATATATATATATATATATAAAGAACGTGACCAAATATTTTTGCTGAAATTTAAAAACAAATTCCAATTTTTATAATTTCTGAACATCTGATGACAAAAACTGAGATGAATTTCATCACCAACTGTAGCTGGTGTAGGAAAGGTTTGATTAAAAGTAGTCAACCGTTTAGTTTTAAGATCGTTTGATTAAACAAAAAAAAAAATTTCTTTTTTTTTTGGGGGGGGGGGATTCTTACGCTAGCTTACACAAGCTTTTTTTGTATTTGAAACTCATTTGGAGTTTGGAAAATAAAAAAAGAATGATTTTTTAAAAAATTATATAAACTAAAACAAAAATATAAAAAAAATTAAAAAGATTAAAATGTTGATATTTTTCAATTTCTGATAATAATAATCAGAACTCATATGGACGGGGTCTCCTACAAAACTATACCTAATGTGAAACTGGTCTAAAGAACGGCATTTAATTATGAAAAAAGTATTTCAATATTAAAAATGTTTTGATAAATTCTGAAGTAATAAAATTTAATTATCTACATACATAGAAATTCCCATGACCTTATCAAAAAGGTATTGGGAAATTTTTTGGCTTTCTTTTCTATTTTTTAAATAAAATTTTTACCATATTAAATACATAAAAAGAAACTACTTCTCCCTTCCTCATTGAGTGAGATACGTATTTTGGTATTCTTGTCCAATTTCTATATCTATTATGGTTTCCGAGATACGTACCCCCCCTTCAATTTTTTTCATTTAACTTTTTTGTCACTAGACCGACCTGGCCAAAATTTTCTGGAACTCTAGAGGAAGGGTTCATCATTCAGATTTTTAATTTCCATTCCTGAAAAATAAAATAGATTTTTCAACTGTGGTGGAGAAACGCTGTCTTAGAGTATAGAACATTTTATTTTAAGTATTTAAATTTAGTTCAAAACCAATTAAGATATTAATTCTATAAATTTAAAAGTTATTTAAATGACCTAATTAATATAATAATAAGATCGATTTGTTCTTATCTGTAAAAGCCACATCACACGTATCACATCGCAGCTCGCCTTTCTTACATCGATTCTGAAGTAGTTAGTTTTCTGTAGCGCTTCTTCCCAACATCCCTTTGCAAAGCTACTTTCTGAAGTCGTTCTGCAGCGCTGCTCTCTGGCGCAGTTCTGTTAGGTACTTTCTGAAGCCGCTTTGTAACTACTTTCTGACATTTTGCAGCACTGTTTGCTAATGTCGCTTTGCAGATCTGTTATTTATTGCTGTTTTGCAGAACAGTTTTCTAATTGCATTTTTTAGATCTGTAACCAACTGCATGTAATACAGTTTAATACCTATTTTACATTTTTTTTTATATTAAATCATAAAAAAAGAAAAGGAAAAAAAATGTCACATGCGTAAGATTATTTTTAGAGCAAGCGTCACTTAAACTAATCATTTTGACTCTCAGAATTTGTATTTCCATTAATAGGTATGGAATTGTAGAGACGAATAACCCTACGTCCGTAGAAACCTTTTTCAGACAAGTCTTTCAGCCATTTGTAATGAGGAGTACAATTAAAGATACTTCTTCAACGGATCCTTCGTCGCTATCGGCAATCCTACCACAGAAAAGAAGAAAGTTTTTACTTCCAACGACTGTTCTTTCGAACCACAGGTCGCTTACTTACGTCAATCGTTTAATTTACCTCTTAGGGGCTGAAATGATTCACCGCGTCAGTGTTGTCCTAAATGAACCGAATTTGTTTGTACCTGAAGAAGCTATTCAAATTTGTCAACAAATCAAAGATGTTGAAAGAAATTTAGAAGTAGTTTCTTTTATTAGTAATATTGAAGGTATGAATTATATAGTTACAATTTATATATATATATATATATATATATATATATATATATATATATATATATATATATATATATATATATATATATATATATATATATATATATATATAATAACAAGCACATATGCGTATCCCGTAGGGCTACGCATATGAGCTTGTTATTATTATTATTATTATTTTAAAGAAATTTAATAAAATTATTATTAAAAATATTTGGTGAAGCAACACATCTTTCGATACAATATATACTTTCGGCATTTAAATTGAAAATATATAAGTAATTTAATTTATTTAAAGAAATTTAAATATATATATATATATATATATATATATATATATATATATATATATATATATATATATATATATATTATATATATTATATATATATATATATATATATATATATATATATATATATTTGTTGAAGCAACTTAATATAGGTCCGGCCAAAATGCTTACAAATAGAAAATGAACGGAATAATATTAATTAGATAAGTAATTTAATTTTATTTAAAGAAATATATATATATATATATATATATATATATATATATATATATATATATATATATAATATATATATATATATATATATATATATATATATATATATATATATATATATATATATATATATATTCATTCATTAGCCACTTTTATCGTGGAATTAATATGTATAATACATATAACTGCTCGGGGATTCGAACCTGGGTCCAAAAGATGGAAGTCCACCATCGGTGGAGTAGCGGTTAGCACAACGGACTTCCATCTTTTGGACCCAGGTTCGAATCCTCGAGCAGTTATATATATATATATATATATATATATATATATATATATATATATATATATATATATATATATATATATATATATATATATATATATATATATATATATTTGGTGAAGCAACTTAATATAGGTCCGGCCAAAATTCTTACAAATAGAAAATGAACGGAATAATATTAATTAGATATAGAATAGATAATAATAATAAAATATTGAAAATTCATTGTAAAGCAACAAAAGTTTAAAAATGTGTTCTTTTTATGAATTAATTATAAAATTGATTAAAAAAAATTGGCCAGACTTCGGTTTAAACCAGGTACATATTTAAAAAACTACTGAAGGTACGTAAAAAAGGATTATATTTTTGGAATCCTTGTCGAATTTCAGGTAGGAAAAATTGGGAAATAAAAAATAAATTCTTATAATAATTTTATTACGTAAGTAAATTTTACTTATTTTTAAGTCACGCAAGAATCGTACGTCTGGCAATGTTAGTTTTTTTTCAATTTTTTCGAAATAGGAAAAAATGGGAAATACCCCAAATCGTCGACAATATCATCATCACTCACGGGTCGGTTTAAGTTTGTTAGTTCATCAATTGTCGTACAAAAGCATTTTTTTTTCAAACATTTTATACTTTTCGTACCTGAAAATTGACAAGGATTCTAAAAATATAATCCTTTTTTACGTACGTTCAGTAGTTTTTAAATATGTACCTGGTTTAAACCGAAGTCTGACCACAAAAAATTTTTCCGTCAGATCAGCTGAGATTGCAATCCTGATAAACATCTTTTTAACATCAGGTAAACTACTTGACTGCAGAGACTGTATGGGGATTGGAACCCTCTTACAGATTTTCCAGTCTTCCCGTCAACAGTCTGATTATCAATATGAGAGTTGCAGCGTGGGAGAAAAAGCGATAATAATAATAATAATATCAAAGATTTTTTTCCTTATTTTTCAGAGCTTCTACTTCACTGGGTGGAACAAGTGAATTTTTTCGTCTTCCAAATCGGTCTGCGCCAATCACAGACCGAAAACGGGCTTCTTTTTCAAATTCACGAAAATCGGGAAAAAAGTAAGTCTTAATACACGTGGTGGGTCAGATTTCACTATTTTAAAAAGCGAGTCTTAATACACAGGGTGTGCCAGATTTCACTATCTAAAAAGTGTCTTAATATGTACGGTGGGATAGATTTCACTATCTAAAAAGTGAATATTAAATACACAGTTTGGGTCAGATTTCACTATCAAAAAAGTGAGTCTTAATACACAGGAGATGGGCAGATTTCACTATCTAAAAAGTGAGTCTTAATGCACAGAGTGGGTCAGATAAAAACATTTTTACCAAAACCATTTAATAGAGAGACGAAACACACCCATTTTCTATTTGTTTTATTCTAGGTCGCTTCAAGGACATTTTGACCCATTCAAAGAGGGGAACTTTCTCAGAAGTTTATTTCTAGGATCCGTATGAGGGATCGAACCAGCTTTTTCAAGCACTTAAGTCATTTACCGTTGTGCCACAGCAGCGGAGTACAGTTAAATAAAAAAAGAAGATTCATAAGTTTCATAGCTTGAAACCTTAGTTATTAATTTTAATATAGAAATCGTCTGCATCTATACAGATTAATAAATAATGAGTAGCCTACCTGAATGAAATTGATAATAAAAATCTGACTCCAAATATAAGATTTTCAACCAGATGATTGAATGATGAAATATTAAATAATAAAAAACAATTAAAAACTTCAAATGAGATAAAAAGTACGATATTATTTCCATAAAAATTTTAAGATAGATATAAGTTTAAAACCAATATTACAACGAATAAGTTGTACCAATTATATCAAAATAATCACAAGGATGTTATACATAATTGAGAATATATTTCTGAAACTGAAGATGAGGGCAATTGCTGATAATAAAACAAAATTGCTCCAGGGATTTGGATTAAAATGAGCGAAGTAGTTGAGTAACATCTTTACACAAGGACGTCCAAGCGAATTCTCGACCTACAGTCAATTCCAAATGATAATAGGGACGATTTTCATACGAGGGAACAATTGCCGATGTAATACCTACACTATTAATCAAACACACGTATATATATATATATATATATATATATATATATATATATATATATATATATATATATATATATATATATATATATATATATATATATATATATATATATATATATATATATATATATATATATATATATATATATATATATATATATATATATATATATATATATATATATATATATATATATATATATATATATATATATATATATATATATATATATATATATATATATATATATATATATATATATATATATATATATATATATATATATATATATATATATATATATATATATATATATATATATATATATATATATATATATATATATATATATATATATATATATATATATATATATATATATATATATATATACACACACACACACCTTAAGGTAGGGTAAATCGACGAAGTGGAAAAAAAATAATTTAAAAGCAAAATAAATACGTCTTTAAAGGTATAAAATGGTTTATACATAAAACCATTATTTTACACCTTTAAAAAGGTATTCAGCATTGCTAAATACATCACCCCAAATATCAGTTGTCATTTGGCAATGACAACTCAATCGAATTACACCACTTTTACGTTATATATATATATATATATATATATATATATATATATATATATATATATATATATATATATATATATAATATATATATATATATATATATATATATATATATATATATATATATATATATATATATATATATTCTCTCTCTCTCCTGGTTAAGAAGGACACGTGCCACAAGTCTTTCTACAAAGTCTCATTCTTTCTCTATACAATTTTCTTACCCCAGACTTAACCTCTATGCTCATTCTTACATGCCCTCTGCTGGTATAAAGTCTTGAACACACTCCCCGTAATCTGTTTCCCCAACTTCCTTTGACTTGCCCAATTTAAAACGTCTTGTATCGGGACTTGTCGGTCTTTAACTTTCCCTTGACTAGGTTTTCGGTATTTCCCCAACTGGTGGAAATTAGTAAGCCTCTGGTCTTTGCCCGCCACATATATATATATATATATATATATATATATATATATATATATATATATATATATATATATATATATATATATATATATATATATATATATATATATATATATATATATATATATATATATATATATAATATTTCAGTAAAATATTTTGAAGAATTTGACGCTTATTTGCGAGAGTAGTTCAGTCAACATGTTGTTATCGTGTTTACAAGAAGAAAATTCACTGTTTCCAATCCTATTTTTACAAGCCTTCAACGATATGAAGGTGCCATATATATATATATATATATATATATATATATATATATATATATATATATATATATATATATATATATATATATATATATATATATATATATATATATATATATATATATATATATATATATATGAAAGTGGGAGATTTTGTTGAAACTGAG
>SEYY01000410.1:35000-67500 GCA_009176605.1 Armadillidium nasatum
TTTTACTATTATTTAAATTATTACTAGTTAATATAAATAATATTGCTCTTATTGTTATTTTAATAATAATGTAATTAATTCCTTTGGCATTCCTTAAATTCTATCAAAGAAGATCAATTTTTCAAATTCCTTTACTACCCTCTGAGAGGTTGTAAGGGTATCAAATTACTAAAATCAGGAACACAAAGATTTTCTCTCTCTATATATATCTATTTATCTACCTATCTATCTATATATCTATCTATATCTATCTCTATCTATATCTATATCTATCTATATCTATCTATCTATCTATCTCTCTCTCTTTCTCTCTTTCTCTCTTTCTCCCTTTCTCTCTCTCTTTTCAATTCTGTCTTCTCCCTCACATCATCATCATTATTGAAGAGACAGAGTGAAAACCTTAATTAATCCTTAATATCCTTAGTGTTTCTTTTCACATGACCTATCTTACAAGGATCAAGTTGTTTTACTTTCAAACTAAGCTTCTTAAGAACTTAGGTATTCTGAGGCGCCTTTGAAATTTCTTCATACTACTCCAGTTGTTTGCTCTTTGTAGCGATATCGTTCAACCCCCTTAATGAAATATGTTTCACACATCTGCGTGGTGGCTGCACTCATACACTCCTTTATGAATGGATGGAAGTTAGAGATTTTTGACACACTATTCTCACTAACTCTCTCCACTCTTTCTAGCTATTGAACTGTTTCATCACTCCTCTTATGCAATCACTACAACACTAGACACTGCTCTTCCGAAATCTCAAATCGCATAACCAATCATCTTCCACATCCTTTAATTTGCACACCTTCAATTTCAACATACCGAGAAGCACCAGCTTTTGACTAAGTAGACCTTCCTTCGGTTGGTTTAAAGTGAAGAGAGTTTTATTAAAGTTTTCATCAACTCTCAAAGGTAAAATAAAAAGTCTAATAAAAACACTTCATTTTTCTATATTAGAATGTCCTTCTCCACCAGGTATGATTCTGCAGGCAACTGTATTCTGACGATTCGGTTCAGCAAAGGCTTTGGAGGACGTTGGAGGAACTGAACTTGACCTTCTGGAGGAGGAACTTTCTCAAGTGGACAAAGTTCTTCGTGAAACTTTGCAATCGGTGCAGGACAGAAGCAGGACAGTTTTCCAATTGACCTCAAAAACTTGGCTACGTTATTTTGATCAGTAAGTGTATATATATATATATATATATATATATATATATATATATATATATATATATTATATTATATATATATATATATATATATATATATATATATATATATATATATATATATATATATATATATATATATATATATATATATATATATATATATATATATATATAATAATAAATAGCAGAGCGAGAAATGAATGCAGCATAAGTGAACATTTATTTATTAAATATTAAGATGATTTAAAGAAACATATACTATTAATATCAACATTTCGGTCAATGCTATGACCATCATCAGGACACTGAAAAGGGGGGGGGGAAAGAAAACACATAAATAACAAAATCATTTACAAAAAATATTAGTTAAAAGATTGCAACACAAACAATGAAAGCCAAAATTATAGATAAAAATTTGTAAAATTTAAGAAATAAAAGGCAATATAACAAAAAACACAAATAAATAACAACACTAAGCTAACAAGTCAAACAAGTATAAAACATGTATATATAACTGACTCTTAATAAAAAATTGTTTATTTATTAAAATATTCATCTATTCCATCTATTCACAGGTTTCGTGACTCAATAGAAGAAATTGAGCAACGCTATCAATGTGTGATGGTAAACGCTGTCCAGACCTCCGAAACAACCTCTCAGGGCATTGGAGTAATTAACATTTTTCGCCCACTGGAGTCCAGAAAGAGTCTTTACCCTGTGTTTTTCACAATGCTTGATAATGTAAGAAAATTTCTTTATAAAACAAGATAAAATTACTGTTAACTTGACAGGTAGCTCACTTTATAATAATGTAATGATTATTTATTTATCATTGATTATTAAAATAGAATAGAATTGTTTTATTTATCGTAAGAAGGTTTTTCACTTTACATTTGCGACATTTATCATATAGTTTATCTCGTTACAGTAGCCACCTGGGGCAACTGTAACGTCCGTTTCTTTTTCCTAGACAAAAGTAGTACTTTATTTGGTATAATTACATAAAAAGGTTGCTGAGTTCTCGTTTTTTTTTATTAATCGTAAAAAATTTTATGTTTTCAGGTTTTGGATACTTTGGAAAGTAATTTTGAAAACACAGAAAGACAGTTTGTGTTTCGGGCGCTTCGAGTTGATCCCCATCAAGGGTTTCAGTATTCGGAAATGGCAAAGTGGAGCTCTAAAGTGAGGAAAGGATCTCGAAAATAGCGTTAAGGTACGAAATGTTTAGAACTTCAGTAGTAGGTATACTTTTAAGCTATTTTATAATTCTTCCTGAAATTGAGTATAAAGATCAAGAGTCGAATTTAGAAGCAGAACCGAGAACTCAGCTGTTGGAGTCGGGGTAGGGGGGAGTTGAGAAGAATCTATTGAGATTGATTCAGTTGGTGTGAATAAAATGTGTGAAACCGTTGTTTCAGATTTCTACTGATTCGTTTTGTTTAGGTTAAATCTACTTCATTTGCTGTGAAACTGAAAGAAATCTTAAAGGAGCTTGAAAACTATTGATCTACTTATATATATATATATATATATATATATATATATATATATATATATATATATATATATATATATATATATATTATATATATATATATATATATATATATATATATATATATATATATATATATATAATATATTATTGTTTATATCTCTTCTGGTGAGCAAAGGTCAAAGGAATACCAATTCTTCCACCAGAATTGAAAACCGTGGTCGATTAAAGGACATGTCCAAATACACGGCGTTTGAAAGTGTGCAATTTAATTAAGGTAAGTTGTCAAAATAGATAAAAGGGAGCGCATTCCAGAATTTACCTCTCGAGTACATGTAATTTTGAGCATAACGATAAAGTCTAGAGTTAGAGAGTTGGACAGGGAAAGATATGAGACTGTGTAGAAAGGCGCGTAACACGAACTCTTCTCGACGGAGGAGGTATGCAACAGGTAAATTCAAGAGCAGTGGCTGTTGTAATAGGTATAGTATCGAGAGAGTGAAGCAGCAATTCGACTGGCAGAAAAAACTGCAGAGAGTTAGTGAGAGCGTAAGAGTTTAAAAGACGAGATACCCTGAACTCCACCTCTTCAAGGAGAGCTTTATGAATGGAACCAACCCAGAAGCGAGGCGTACTCCATATAGGGGTGAAAACACTCATATAAAGAGCAAACAACTGAGGTGGCGTGAAGAATTTCTGAAGTCACCTCAGAACACCCACCCTCTTAGAAGCTTGTTTAGAAAGAGAAGTAGTGTGATCCTTCTAAGACAGAACTCGAGAAAAAGAAACACAAAGAATATTGAGGACAGATGAAGGTTTGAGTTGTACATTTTTTAAGATTATGGGATGTGGAAGTTTATGTGGAAGGTTGTGTCGAGTAAAGAGATAGAGGTATTGAATTTTTGAGGCATTGAAAACGACCATGTTTTCTTTTGCCCAATTTTAAAATACGAGAAAGATCAGAGTTTAGTTGCTTCAAGGCTACTCTCCTTGAATCAATTAACTTTGTTGGCAGGAGCATCTTTCAAACTGAAAAGTGGAATGAAGAATGAAGTCATCAGCATGGAAGTGGATAGGCGATGAAATAATAGAGAAGTCATTAATGAAAAGTATAAAAAGAATTGGAGAAAGAACAGATCCCAAAGGAACATCACTAATATTAGATTTAAAGGAAGTACGGTAGCCAAATACAACAGCTACTATTGAACGACCTGAAAGGAAATCAGAAAGAAAGTTGAGAGAGAGAGAGAAGGATAGATATCGAAAGAGGAAAGTTTTGAAATCAAAGCTTTGTTACAGATTCTATTGAAGGCTTTTGATGTCTAGCTTTACAGTAAAAGATTCACCCAAACGGTGAAGAAAGAAGGACCAAGAGTCAGAGTGAAGGGAAGATCACCAGTAGTGCGCTCTTTACGAAAGACACTGGTAATCATAGATAAGATTAGAAGAATTTAGATATTTCCAAATCTTTTTGTCAAGGATAGATTCGAAAATTTTAGAAAGAACAGAGGTTAAAGAAATAAGAAGATAGAGTTTTGAGAGGGAGTCTCCCTTCTTCGGCACAGGCTGTATGAGCGCACGTTTCCTACAAGAATTGAAGATTGAAGTTGAAAGACGAAAACGAAATAGTTTACCAAACCAGGGTGCAAGCTCATAAACACAAGTTTTGAGAACTGGAGGAAGGATACCCTCAGGACCATACTTCTTCTTGGTGTTAAGCCCAGAAAGAGCAGAATTGGTCTTTAGAAGAAATTACAAAATTAGATATACATGAGTTGGAAGGAGTTGAAGGAGGAGGAATAGCTCTGTAATTGTCTAAGGTTGAATTAGAGGCAAAAGATTAAGAAAAAAATCAGCTTTTGCAGAAGGTAAAACGGAATGCCGTCGGAACATACAAGAAGAGGGAAAGAGTAAGAAGCAAAGTTAGTGTGGCATTTTTTGCAAAATCCCTCAAAGGGCGAGAAGAAGAGGAACCAGAATTAAATTGCCATCTTATATATATATATATATATATATATATATATATATATATATATATATATATATATATATATATATATATATATATATATATATATATATATATATATATATATATATATATATATATATATATATATATATATATATATATATATATATATATATATATATATATATATATATATATATATATATATATATATATATATATATATATATATATATATATATATATATATATATATATATATATATATATATATATATATTATTTTTTTTTTTTTTTTTTTTTAATAAATGGTTTTTAAAACGGCAAAATATTAAATATTATTCAATTAAAAAATAAGTTGGTGTGAAGTTTAAAAGTAGTCGAAGTCTATTCCTTTTATCATCTAAAATTAAACTATTCAAATCAACACTGCAAGATTTAGGCCTACACGACTTAAAATCTATTCAGAAGAGGTTGGTTTCATTGCGGGTATCCAGATCTAACAGTTACAAATTTCTTCCCACAGAATTTCTATCATAGGAAACAATGGGAAGTTGTAGCGACAGGCCCAGCAAGCCGGCTACGTAAAATTGAAGCTGCTCAAGTAACCAAGGCTGATCTTCTCACAGGATCTAACAAGATTTTTTAGTGTAGGATGATACCTGACAGGTATCATCCTACCAGGTTGGACGGTGATGATGATGATATATATATATATATATATATATATATATATATATATATATATATATATATATATATATATATATATATATATATATATATATATATATATATATATATATATATATATATATATATATATATATTTCTCATATATAAAATTTTAAATTTTATCTACAATAACTAATAAAAATTTGGTTATCATTACTGATAAGATTTAAATATCAATTTTATTATTTGTTTTATTATTATTATCATTATTATTATTATTGGTGTCATTGATATGAAAATATTACTATTAACTGAATATTTAAGATCCATTTCCTAAACTATTGGTGTGAAGAGCGAAGGATTCAAAAGTGTCTCCAGAGAATGGGAAAATGTATCAAATGTGTCAAAGGATATTGGAGTAGGATTTTCACAAAGGATGCGAAACTATGTCAAAGTTTGGCAAGAATGTAAGAGCGTCCTCAAAAGCTTCTAAAAGATGTCAGATTGTCCTCAAAGAACATGAAGGTTCCTTATAGGGATCGTGAAGTTGCTCCTCTTAGGAATCCACTTTCTTTCAGTAAAGGTTAAAATGAAAAGCAGAAACTATGCTCAAATCTTATTTAAAATTACGCGTCTTATGTGTGGTTGGATTACTTAAATATCATATTCGGCAACGTATCGGAGTCAAGAGGCGACTGGCTTTGGTTTAGTGCTTCGAAAGAAACTTTTAAAAGGTGATTCTCTTCATTATAATTACGGAACGGAACAGAAAGTGGCCTTATAAGATGCCTTGTAGACAATATGGATGTTTGTGTCGAGTAAAGAGATAGAGGTATTGAATTTTTGAAGCATTGAAAGCGACCAATGTGTTTCTCTGCCCCATTTTGAAATAATCGATGTAGTGATCTTCAGAAAGTGGCCTTATAAGTTGTAAGACGTCCTTGTTGTCATTATAAGATCATAATCGAGGAAGGATCTTTAGAATGCGTCATTATAAGATACAGTTGCTACCATTATAAAGGCAATATTCCACAGACGTGACAAAAGGGAAAACACTTTGCAAAACAGTCTTTCCTTTTCAAAAATATATAAATTATTAATTTATTGTAAATGTTAATTTTTAAAGTTTTTAAATTTAATTTCAATTACTGCAATAATTTTTATAATACTAATAACCAGGGCTATGGAGAAGTTAAATTTTTTTTAATGGCTCCAACGCCGATTCATACTTAAGTTACTCTCAAAACCTTTTGACTTCGATTCCCGACTCTTGACTCTCTCCTTCTTCGCAGCCATATTAATTAACGATTGCACTTCAATCTTTTATTAATTTTTATAAGTATTTGATTTAATATAATTAAACAAACTGAGAATATTAAAACATTTTTACATATTCATTGACGTAAATTTGATAATACATCTCTTTAAACCTGAATAATAATAAAGTATAATAAGTTTTTATAACCCACGCTCCAGAAACATCAAAAAATGAGCCTTATATAACCTCTACCATAAGGCATATTTTTAGATGTTTCTAGTAAGAGGGTTATAAGACTTAGCTTTTATAACTGTTTAGTTGATCCGTAGTCAAACGTGGCTTCCCTCATTACGCGAGGATGGATGTTGTGTACGAACGATGGCTCAACCTCTCCGAATTGCTTAAAGAAAATATTAATAAAACGTATTTTGCGTGGTCAGAATCTCTGGAGTCAAGTTACGTGGACAAAATGAAGTTACCGATTCTTCGATGGAAAGAACCACCTCACCAACTTCTCCAAACTAACTTTGATAAGTAAAAAATTAATATATATATATATATATATATATATATATATATATATATATATATATATATATATATATATATATATATATATATATATATATATATATATATATATATATATATATATATATATATATATATATATATATATATATATATATATATATATATATATATATATATATATATATATATATATATATATATATATCCACCTTCAAGCCCACTAGAGTGTGGGAAATTACTATAGTTATTTTAGTGTTTTATGAATTGCATATATATATATATATATATATATATATATATATATATATATATATATATATATATATATATATATATATATATATATATATATATATATATATGTATATATATATATATATATATATATATATATATATATATATATATATATATATATATATATATATATATTAGGAGACTAAAAATGGAATTAGAAGAGGCGGATTCTTGGAGCAGTTTAGGTTTCGAAGTTCCCAGCAAAATATCAGAAATTTACACTGATAGAAAGAAATATCTAAATCTTATTTCAATGGTAAATGATTATTATTAATATTTATTTATTATTATTATTATTATTATTATCATTATTATTATTATTATTATTATTATCATTATTATTATTATTTCCAGGTTGACTCTACAGTGCATAAATTCAATACAATAATGAACAGTATTTCAAAGGATGAACTACGACTTTTTGAGATTTATATTCAGTTGATGGTCAAAAGTTTATATCCCGCCTTAACAAATATTAATTGGCTCATGGCAGAAAAGATCACAACAATCTGCGACAAGGGATTAACTATCGCAAACCTAACGGAAAAAGAAATCGCAGAATATCTGTTAGAAAATAAAAAAATACAAACTAAACTTTACGAGTTGTCAAACTTACATTTTTATTGCAAATCTACGTCAGATTTATACGTTGATTCAGAATTTCAAGATGATATTCTTTTGCAAAGAGAAAAAATAATGATAGAGGTTAAATCATCTTTTACAGTTATTGAAGACGCTCTAAGTTTTTTACACAAAAAATTGGTGAGCGCAGAATCTATCACTTCCGTCCAAGCCTTCGTTCAGTACGCTAAAAAAGTGGATACGCTTTTCATTGATTCTTTGAAAGAAGTTTTAAAAAGAACTTTTTTAAATTTTGAAGGTGTATTAATCAGTTGCCGAAGCCGACCGTCAAATTACCTGGCTCCCGCCTTTCTATTGTCTGTTAATTTGACAAATAAGTCAATCACTTGCTTCCCTGAACTTGAAGTTCTTCAGGAAACTATTTATAATCTTAAAGATGTTTTCGAAGCAAGTTTAGCAGAGGTACCTTGCTTGCTTCGTAATTTTTCCAGTTTTGACGACAAAGTTCATCTTCATAATGTGGAATTAGAAGATGAATTTTGTGAAGAAATGCAAATGAAAACTAAATAATGAATTCGATGTTCAGACAAAAAAATTAAAAGCTACTCTCGACGAATGGAGTGAGTATAGAAATTTGTGGCAAGTTGAGGTTTCTGATTTTTTTGATAACTATCTTTATGTCGAGCCAGATATACAATCATTTGTTAATGATATTGCTTTACTAGAAAGTAAATTAAAAAAATTAAATGAATGTCCGGATGAAATTAATTGCGGAATGTTTAGGTTAGATTTTCAACTTCTTATTAAAGCACTGAAGGAAAAATGCCATATTTGGAAAGAAGAATTTTTAATTCAGTTTTATAAAGTTTCTCAGTATAAATTGGAGAATTTAGGATCTTTCTTGGAAAATACTCAAAATATGCTCCAGAAAGTCCCGTCCGATTTGAAAGGAATTTTTTCTTTGAAAGAAGAAGTTGCTAATTGCAAAAAGCTTCTAAAACAACAGTCTTCAGAATTTGACTTGATAAGCAGAATGTTTCGTATTATTGCGAACTACAAGTTTCCTGTAGATGAACGCGACGAAATTCGACTGTCTCATCTCAGAAATCTAAATTCTCAACTGGAAAATGAGATAAACGTCCATCAAATATGCTTATCAGATAAGCAAGAGAACTATAGAAAGCATTATATTATAAAATCCGAAGAAATATTTCAAAAGACTGAAGAAATAAAAATCTTTTATAAAACCATGCTACCAACTAAATCAGAAATTCTTCCCCAAGATGCCACCTCCAGGATTGACACACTTTTGAAAAGTATTGAGGAGGTTAGAAGTAGTCTCGATATGAACAAAGAACTTGAAACTTTAAATTTACCACCGATACATTTTGAAGAATTAGATACTTATGAAAGACATGCTCTTCACCTTCGTGAAATATGGATCTTATTTGACGAATGGCATAAAGCGTGGAATTTTTGGTCTAAACTTTTGATTTGGGATATAAATAGCGTTGAATTTCAAGAATTGTTATTAACATTTGAGAAACGTTTAAAAGATTTCCTCTTAAACTATTTGAAGCCTTGTGATAACCAAATACCAATTGAAAAACTTGTAAAATATGAAATCGAAGAAAGACTTTTAAGATCAATTGAAAATTGCAAAGAGTTGACTCCACTTATTATAAATTTTCAAAGTGCTAAATTAGAATCTCACCATTGGAACAAAATCAAAGAGGTTGTGAAAGCAGATTTTGACGAGCATTCTCCATCGTTTTCTCTTCAACATTTTATAAACTTAAATTTCATGTTTTATCAGCAAGAGATCAATATGATTATAATTGAAGCTGCAGAAGAAATGAGGTTTATGGAGTCACTAAAGAAAATCGAAACCTCTGCTAACGAAATTTATGTTCAAACTAAATATATTCCATATGTGGGATCAATTTTAATTCATTCTTTTAATAGTACAAAGGAAAAAATAAAAGAAATATCTATCAAGATTGACGTTTTGTCATCTTCGCCATATTCTACGCATTATTCCTCCATAATTAAGTCTAACAAAGAGCTATTGAAGTCTATGCTTTCCTTACTGGAGATTCTGAATGATTTCCAAAATATATGGGTTAAATGGCAAACATTTTTTAATACCCAAGATGTAAGAGAGTATTTTATCAATTTGTCAACTGTTTTTGACCTCATCACTAAAGTTTGGAATGATATATCTTCTATGATAGCCAATGAAATTTATTTTACCAAAATTTTGAAAGAACATGATCCAACTAAAAAACTGAAAGAAATGTATCGGGAGCTTCAGTTCATATTCCCTCTCGTGGAGGATTATTTGTTTGATAAATGTTTGAGTTATGGAAGATTCTGTTTTCTTTCCCTTGATGATGTCATTGGGGCGTTATCGAAAGTTTATGATGGTGAGAGTGCAAGACCATTATTTGAAAAAAATGTTTATGAATATTGATAAAACAAAACAATTAAAAAATAGCAATTTGAACTGCATGGAAATCATTGGGGTGTATTCGGAAGAAGGAGAGTTCTTAGAGCTTAATCCTTACGTATCTGTAATAGGAGAATTTCATACTTGGTGCTCTAATTTGGAAAAATCTATCGAATTCACACTTCGGAATGATGTAAAACAATGCCGTTCAGCTTTGAAATCTGGTGGCAGTAAAATTGACGAAACTTTAAAAGTTTGGCCTTTGCAGGCATGTATTGTTGCTTACATGATTAATTTTTCTTTAGATGTCTCAAAAGCTTTCAGCAAAGAAGGGGTACCAAAGAAGTTACTTAAAAAGGTATCAGATACCGCACAAAGAATAGCTTCAGTTATGAAAGAAAACGTACCAAAAATTCTTTTAGAAAAGTTAAGATTATTCTTTTTAATAGTTTTACAAGCAAAAGATCTGATAGATCTTTTATTAGATAACCCTGACAGCAGAACTAATTTCTTATACTATCATTGGGAAAAAGAAACTGACAATACCACTGTGAGTGTCAAACCTTATACATTTGAATATAGTTGGGAATATCAAGGGTTGTGGAAAACCATTGTTGCTACTCCTAACTACTATCCAAATGATTTTCAATGCCTCTACATTTTTGGCGAGGGGATACAACATTGGTGTAATTGGTGAAGAAGGAGAAGGAAAGAGTGAGATGATAAAATCTTTTGGTTATTATTTAGGAAGAAATGTAAAATCAGTAATCACTCTCAGTAGTTTAAAACTTTCATCACTGTTTTTGTTACTACTTGGTGCTTACCAAACTCATACTTGGCTTGTATTTGAAAAGGCAGTAAGGATTCCGTTATCATTCCTTTCTACTTTAGAGGATTTAATAATAAAACCTTGTCAAAAAAACATTGAATTTACAGTCAATGAAGTAAAACTCCATAATTTTGAAATGGATGTTGAGGGAATAACTTTAAAACAAAATAGGCTTTCTGCTGTCACTTTTCGAACTTGATAACAAATCTGGTTCTGATTCAAGACGCGTCTTACAAACTCTGTCAGAAACCTTAAGACCCATTGCTTTCATTCCACCACCTCGTAAGGTAAGGGATTTTATTATTATTATTATTATTATTATTATTATTATTATTATTATTATTATTATTATTATTATTATTATTATTATTATTATTATTATTATTATGGCTCTCTCTCTAAAAAAAGTAAATGTAATTTTTTTTTCCTTCTCTTCTATTTTTTATCTTTTCATTTAAATTTTGTTGAAATAAAATCATGTAAATTAAAAAAAAATTTAATAATCTGCAAAAATTAGTTAATTAAATTTATTTCAAATTTTTATTTATTTAAAAAACTACATAAATTTTTAAGGTTATTTCATTATTCACTTTTTCCGATAATCCACTATTACAAAATGATTTCGAATGTTTAATTTAGAATAATATGTTAACATTTCAGATTTTAGTTGAATGTTTGTTAGCTCAGACTGGTATACATATGCCTGAGGACACTCCTGAAAAATTACGGATATTTTTACAAGCACTGTCTCATTCAATGCCCTCAGTTTATTCCAATTTATTCGGTATACATTCATTGAAAAAGATAATAAAAATCATTGAAGCATTGTCAAAAAGTTCTGATGAATCTCAGTTGAATGATGTGTTACCAAAGGCTCTTAAACTGTTCTACGTACCACAGCTAAAATCTCCTTACTCCGAGATGTTTGAAGACGTTTTCGAAATGATATTTCCAGATTTTGAAAGCATTCCTCTGTGCAATGGAAATATATTAGAGTATATTAAAATAGAAGTCAATAATGATGATTGTTACACAGATGATGCATACTTGATGGAAATTTCGAATTTATATAAAGTCATATCCGACAATAGAATGATCTACATAGAAGGCTCTTTCAATTCAGGAAAATCTAAGGCAATCGTTTTGTTGTCAAAAGCTATCACTCGATTAAGCAATGAAGAACCAGCCAATTATAGGCCAATAATATGCGAATTTATATGTCCTCAGAGTACGACCGAATGTGGTATATATGACGTCGAAAATACATTAGAAAGAAGTAAACTAGAAACTTTTCTTCTTAAAATGTTGCAAAATTACTCCTCTTCTTCTGCCTCTTCCAATGAAGTTTGGATAGTTTTTAAAAGTTTTGGAACTCCAACTTGGATAGACACATTTCTCAGTCGCTTTCAAAGCGAAAATGTATATTTAACTAACGACAATGAATTTCTGATTTTGCCCAACCACATTAAATTTATATTTGATTTAACGATAACTGACTTGTTTGAAAACCAACTTCATTTATTAAAAAATATTCCAACTTTTTGTTTTAAAACTACATTTAGTTGGAGAAATTTTCTCCTCTTTGAAATGAAAAGAAAACTTGGGGAAAATTTTTCAGCGGCAGTACAAACTCTTATAGATTTACATTTGTCAAAATTTACAGAAAGTTTAGGGTTTTCTAAAGACAATGAATCACAGTTAATCTTGAAGTCAAAGGCGTTTGTAGCGTTATTAAGTTACTTCGAAAAATATCTAAAATTTATAGATGATAATCCAAGATATTTGGAAACCTTCCTCGTCCCTACATTCATATTTGCAACTATATGGACATTTGGAGCTCAGGCATGTGTTTCAGTGAGAGATCAAGTTACTGAACTTGCAACCAGACTTATTGACACTCTGCCTCCTCAGAAATCTGTTTATGACTTAGCTGTTAACACCAGTGACGGAAAGTTTTGTTTGTGGAATGAATTCATTATAAAATGTTACAAACGTGAAATAGATGGATGTAGTGAAGATCTTTTCAAGTTTGCATTTTTATCCAATATATTTGCTGAAAATAATATTCCTGTTCTCTTAGATGGACCGAAAGGAAGCGGGAAGACAAAGATCTTAAATTTCATATCTCAGAATGAAGTTTGTGATAAGAGAATGATCAAACGAATCAATTACGATGCCACATTTTCAAACTCATTTCTGAATGAATTGATCAAATCATCTCTGGGTGACAATAATAAGAAACCCTCAAATGAAATTATGATTTTATTTGATAATTTAGATTGTTATGAAGCAGAAGATAAGTTGCACGATACGTTGTCATACATGAAGTATATAAATGGGCATTATCAAGTTTTCGATGAAGAGTTAAGGGAATATTTCAAAATTTCCAAAATAAACTGGATTTGTAGCTATTCTACTGAGGAAGAAGTTGTCGATACTGATGAATTAGAAGAAGGAAGCAAAGCAGTACTATCAAATTTTTTCCACATTTTGAAATTACCTCCATTTAATACTAACTCTTTTAGTTTTATGTTTAGACACTTGTATGTCTCTTACCTGGAAGAATTAGAACAGGATGTGAACAGTATGAAGTCTGTGATTGAAGAATCTCTTAATTATGTTTATTTTGAGTGCAAAAAACGAAGAGGACCTTTCGATGTTTTAGAAACCCCAAATTTGATTGAAAGATTTATGAAAGGTATATCAATATGCAATCAATGTTACCTTGATAGAGAAGGTTTTATAAAATTGTTTATTCACGAACTCTGGAGAACATTTTATGATTCGGGGATTTTTACAGAGGATAAAATGAAAAGTATTTGTGCCGATGTTGTAAATAATTATTTCTGTTTATCAGAAAATATATTTGAGGAAGATCCTCATGATGTTGTTTACACACAGCTAAAAAGTGATGATTTTACATATTCATCAGAAACTATTTCAAATATTACTAAACATTTGAAATCCTTAAATAAGAATAATGATATATGCAAAAGCATAATCCTATTCCCTGGATTTACAAGGCATTTAACAAACATCATTAGAGTTATAGGTATTAATGTTCAGGGAAAATCTGTAAAATCAATCGGTGATAATATTCTACTTATCGGTCCAGGGGGAACGGGCAAGAAAACATGTATTCGGTATGCTGCAAAACTTAGCAACTTACCATTGCTTGAATTGGAAGGAAATGAAAGAGATCAAACTAAACTTAACGAGGAAATTTTCTCTAAAGACGAAAGAAACGTTCCATTTCTGATTCTTATTGATCTAAAACGAATTAACCAAATTCAATATGTAAGCCTCATCAATAACGTTCAAATCAAATATGCACAAATATTTGGAGAAAAATCTATTTTGAAGATCGTTTTGGCAGTTTGTGTCCGAAGTAAAATTGAGAAAGAAAATCTTCGCCTTTACCTTCCTTCATTTTTTAACTCTTTTGTTGCAGACAACTATTTTCATTGGTCTTCTACTGATTTTCAAGAAATTACTAATGAAATCTTTGAAGAACTTCCACCCGACTGCAACAATTATATAAGCATTGATAATGGAAAACTTTTTGGGGTATTATTACAAATTCATAATTCATTTCCTGAAAATGAATTCCCTCCTTCGAAATATTTTCTTTTCGTTTCTCTGATTTTAAAATTTATCAAAGAATGTATAAATAAAACAAAAGAAAAGCAAATGTATTTGCAAGTAAATATTGAAAAGTATGACGAAACTACAGTTCTTGTAAAAGAATTATCACGACAATTAAGTATACAACGAACAGAAGTTTCTCATATTCAGCAAACGTGTGGAAATACAATTTTAAAGATGAGGAACATTAAATCTGAGCAAGGAAGGTTAGAACAAGAACTAAATAAAAAATCAACTCTTCTAAATCGACAGAAAGAAGAAAGTCTTAGAATCAGGGAGCTTATCGATAGGGATTTGACAAAGCCCAGAGAAAAGATGCATGGTATTCATAAGGAGTTGATAAGAGTTACCAAAGAAGATTTTGACGCTATTAAAAATTCTCTTCGACCTTTACCTGAGGTTGAGGAGATTTTTGGAATAATAATGGTGTTACTGGGAATGGAGTCGTCCTGGAATGAAGTTAAAAAGCAACTTGCCAATAGTTTAGATTTTGTTGTCAAGGTCAGAAAAATTTCTGTAGAAAATATTTCAAATAAAGCTATTAGTTATGCAGAAGAACATTTGCCCACAAATTTTGATGATTCAGATGATAAATTTCCTGCTGCCGCATTAGTTATCTATAGGTGGATAAAATATTTCTTGGTATATGCGCAGCTTTATAAAGACTATTACCCACTTAAATTGCAAGCAGATTCTATTGATAAAGATATGGAAGAAACGTACTCTACGATCAAAACCTACCAATACGATTTGGCAAGTTTTAGTGTACAGCATAAAGTTCTTCTGACTCAGTTAGAAGAGCGAGAGAAATGTTTAGAACAAGCAGAAGAAAAAATGAAGTTGCTTGAAAGAAAAATTCAATTAGCACAAAGCGTCATGCAACAGTTAAGTGGAGACAAGTCTATATGGATAAAATCTCAAGAAAAATTGAAGTTGGATGAGAGAAATCATTTAGGCAATTCAATGCTAAAATCTGCTATAGTAACTTACCTAGGTTTTTATACTTTTGATGAAAGAAGAACATATTTCGAGAAATGGAAAACTCTGATGAAAGAAAAAGGTCTAAACTTTAACGAAGAAACGAGCATTGCTAAATTAATAATGAGTTTACGATCAAAAGTTGAGTGGCAAAGGAAGGGACTGAAAATTAATGAGGTCTGTTTGGAAAGTTTGGCTATTCTTTCGGAATCTCCACTTCCTCAGATTGTCTTTGATCCCTTGAAGATAATGAAATCATACTTTGAGGAAAGTGACGAATATGAGGAAATAGAATTAAATGCAGAAGATTTTTATGAAAATATTTTACATTCAACAAAATACGGAAAGAAATGTTACATCCAGATATATGGGGGTGAAATGCCATTCTTTTTACAAAAGTTAATTAATGAGTCATCGTCGAAGTCCGATGAAAAATTGGTTCGTCAAACTACGATTGAAGGAAAAACTGTTGAAATTAGTTCAACTTTTAAGTTAGTAATTCATTTTCTTTCTCCCCAAATGGATTTTGACATCTCGGATTTTAAACCTGTTGCTAATATTGTTAATTTAAGTGCGGAGGAAACGATGCTCCAAAATCTTATTGCGTACAAAATGTTTGAAACGACTGAAAATGAATCGATGGAAACGTATTTAAAAATGCAGAACGAACTTGTAGAAAAGAGAGAGAAAATAACTGAACACGAATTATCAATACAAGATTTATTGTCCCGTTTCCACGAAGCTCTATCCGAGGAAAGTCCCTTGATGGAATCGTTACAAAATATATCGGCTACGGTTACCACTTTCCGACTGGAGTGTTCCAATATTCTAGAATCAATGAAGGAAATTGAAAATAATATGAAATCTTATGAACCAACTGCTCTAAAACTGGCTCAATTATACCTTCTTTTCAATAAACTTAGCTCAATCACACAGAGAACTATTTTAGACTTTGAACGTTTTCTAACACTTGCTGTGGATGAAACGTTGGTAAAAAAAGGTCAGATCAGATGGGGAACTTTACTAGAGAGTAATACTCTTATATTATCTGGACAAGGAATTTACAGGTATGTTGGAATATATTTAAATATACTGTAAGTAATAATTTAATATGTTCACATTTGTTTATTTTAAGTAAAGTTCCTATTTACCAAAAATAAATAAGTAAATAAATTTTTAAAAGTTGTCTCTGCAAAAAAAAAAAAAAAAAAAAAAAAAAAAAAAATATATATATATATATATATATATATATATATATATATATATATATATATATATATATATATATATATATATATATATATATATATATATATATATATATATATATATATATATATATATATATATATATATATATATATATATATATATATATATATATATATATATATATATATATATATATATATATATATATATATATATATATATATATATATATATATATATATATATATATATATATATATATATATATATATATATATATATATATATATATATATATATATATATATATATATATATATATATATATATATATATATATATAGGTTCTTACAAAAGGAAGAATCAGGAAGTGTGTTAGTAACATCTGGATTATTAATTGCAACTTGGTACGAATCTCAATTGGGTTCTGCGACCAAAAAGCTTATAAACATTCTCTTTTCTCACGAATGTCAAAATAGGACATTCATACAAAGAAATCCGTTAAAGCAATGGTTGCCAGATGAGCGATACTCAATGTTGCTAAGTCTCGACTGTAATCCTTACCAAGAATTGTTAAATCATATGGAAACGAATTCTAATCTTTGGAGAGATTGGTGCTTCAATGAGCAACCTGAAAATGCTGCTTTGCCAAAGCAAATGGATAGAATCATTCGAGGTATCTCTAGACTAATATTAATAAAAATACTTCGACCAGATCGGTTTAGTGAAGTTAGTCAGAATTATATCGACAAAGTACTTCGTCAACCTAAGAAATTGCCAAATATTACAACAACTCTTATTAATGCCGCATCTAACAGCCCACCTGACGAAATCATTATCTTGAAGAGTCGTCGTCTTTTACAAGTTGAAAATATATTGAAGAAGATACTACCAATTTGTTACCCGGTTTTGACATCTAATACCAGTGCTATACAAGTTCTTAACTTAACAAGTGAAGGACAAGAATATTTAAGATACGTATTAAGAGATTGCGCTCACAAAGGATATTGGTTACTTCTAAAGTATAAACAAGCAAATAAAAATTCAGTTTATTTCGTTGCTTCGGAACTAGAAAAGTTATTTAAAGAAGGCTTGAATAAAAGATTCAGACTTTGGATTTATGTAACATCGGACAAGATATTTTCTTCTGCATTTTTCAAGTATCAAACAATTTTGCTTCCTTTACCAACACTGCTCAAAGAATCTCTCGAATACATTTTTGAGTTGACGGGTGAAAGTATAATCTCGTACTACACTAACAACGCTATGAAACTTCATTTTGTTTCTCTCGCTTTGTTACATATTGGAATAGAAGATAGGCAAAATTTATTGTACGATATTTGCCACTTTTCGCAGGAAATAAGCGAATCTCATTGGTACGAAGCGGAAATAATTCTCAGAGAATACTTGTCAGAACTTTATTCGGATAATCAGAATATTAAAGATCTTGTGAGTTCTTTCTATGCTTCTGGATCTCTAACAGAAAATAATAGTAACACCATTAAAACTCTTGTATCAAGTTATTTATCTCCAGAAAGAGTAAATGTAATGTGTGATAGAATACCAGCTCTCACCCATTATTCCGTACCCCATAGTAACGACATGGCCAATCATCTTTCTCAGTTAGAATTTATTTACAAAGCTCCTTCAGCTTTCTTAACTTTCACTTCAAAAACACTTTACGAATATCAAGAAATCGATGTTTGTAGAAAAATCGAAGATTTATTAAGCAACATATTTATGAAAGAAATTTGTACGCGATCGTTTCAAAGGCAATTTTTGAGACTTGAAATTCTGAAGAAGAATTTGTACAGCTTTAATCCAAATGACACTTCAATTCTTTATTCATATATTAAGATAGAAAGAATAAATTTATTACAAGTAATTAAGAAGCTTTTTAAAAGTAAGTCAGATGTAAATACTGCGTTGGATAAACTGAATAAATGTATGTCAAGTTCAGTAAAGGACCACGGGATTTCGTGCCCAAACCGATTGTTGAAAAGTAAAATAAATTTAATAATCGAAAGAGCAAATTATATGTTGGGGATTAATTCTCAAGAGTCTTTATTGCAAAATTTGATACTCGGTTATTTTACAAATCCTTTATGTATCTGGTCCTTCATAACACGTAAAGTTTGGTTCGAAAACATCTGCGAGGAAGCCATTTCATTTCATCTTGTCCAGCAAAGTGAATTTCAAAATGAAGTTTCAAATGCAGGAACGGAAGTACTTATAAAAAATCTCTACATTCTTGGTTGCTCTTGGGATTTCCAGGGACAGAAGCTGAAGTCAGAAGATAATTCTTATATGAACCCTTTAATGACAAAATTTAATCTGGCCATTGTTCCCTTATCAGAAAATATGAAATTCATGATGAATGGAATTAAAGGTTTGTTTATATTAATTTATTTATTTATTTATTTATTACTTTGATTTTTATTTTAATAAGGACATACCTTCTTTTCGATCCAAATTCGTATAAAGAGAAAATTTGTTCAAATATTTTTAAATTATTCATACCATGAAATATTTATAAAATTTTCTGAGTAGATAAATAATTTTGCAAGTTACACAATTTTTACCTACGGCATTTTGTTTAACCTAACCATTTGACCTCTAGGCACGCCATGTTTTACTCAACAGGATTCGAAAATTTAATAGG
This sequence comes from Armadillidium nasatum, assembly GCA_009176605.1. Lineage (NCBI taxonomy): Eukaryota > Metazoa > Arthropoda > Malacostraca > Isopoda > Armadillidiidae > Armadillidium > Armadillidium nasatum. The sequence continues at coordinate 54,762 of SEYY01000410.1, forward strand.
TTTAGGTGGTGAAACTCATATATTTACATATCTAAATATTATGGATAGTTTTCTTCAAGCTCTAAAGAAATACCAGAGCTACAAAAATCATTTATGGTCATAAATGCCATGCTAAATGTAAAATAAATAAGCCATCACTCACGGGTCGGGAGGTAAAGGGTTAGCAACCTCCCCCACTCAAATCTTAATGTGCTATACGTTTATTATATATTTGTAAAATAAAATTATTGGTAAAAGTGAACAATTGATTAAATTTTTCATTATTCATTCTCACTCCTGCAAACGTCCATTTACTTGTGTCGTCAACGTTTTCTTCATAGTTTAGTGTTAAAATTATCATTAGCAAATTAAGTTCTTTTGTTTTCAAAATTTTCCACTTTTGGAACAGCTCATATAACTGAAATTTAATTAAAATTATATACATCTTTTGGACCTTAAGTAGTACACGTAACAATTTATATTTTATAAACTAATATGTTACCAGCCCTGTCAAATTGTAATGAAAAAGAGGCACATTATCTAAAAATAAAAAAAAATAAAAATTTATTAAGCTAAAAATATTGTGAAGCGCAAAAACCTAAAAATAGAAACAGAGCTAGTAGCCAAAATAGAAACAGAGCTAGTAACCAAAATAAAATGCTTTAACTTCCTTTGACATATATCTAGAGACATCAAAAACAAGAATTTTTTTAAATATAATTTTTGGGCATTAATTGTTTAGAATTATAAACTTAAAATTTTTTTTCTCTCGGCTTTCAAATTGGACATGGTGTGCCCAAAGCCGAAATGGTTCAATAAAATGAAAAATGCCTTAAATAAAAATTGTATTACTCGCACATTTACATTTATACCTAAAACATATATATATATATATATATATATATATATATATATATATATATATATATATATATATATATATATATATATATATATATATATATATATATATATATATATATATATATATATATATATATATATATATATATATATATATATATATATATATATATATATATATATATATATATATATATATATATATATATATATATATATATATATATATATATATATATATATATATATATATATATATATATATATATATATATATATATATATATATATATATATATATATATATATATATATATATATATATATATATATATATATATATAATATATATATATATATATATATATATATATATATATATATATATATATATATATATATATATATATATATATATATATATATATATATATATATATATATATATATATATATATATATATATATATATATATATATATATATATATATATATATATATATATATATATATATATATATATATATATATATATATATATATATATATATATATATATATATATATATATATATATATATATATATATATATATATATATATATATATATATATATATATATAGAATTTTAATTTTCGATGATAATGGATTTCAAAATAAAAGTCTTCCCAATTAAAATAAAATTTTACCATAATAATTTGATCGTTAGTTTTTGGTTTTAATGTAAATATAAAATCATTTTAAATGATTAAAGATGTCCCATTTTCGCAGTCAATTTGTTCTAGTTTTATAGTTTTTAGATCAAATTTCAAAACAAATGAATTTTAAATAAAAATTACTGTAGCATATATACTAAATCTTTCAGACTTCTTAAATTGGTTCAATGCTTTAAGGATAAAGGTAATTAGATTTCCGAAATAAAAACATTAAAGAACAATAGTTATGTATTAAATTCTACAGCTAGGTGACGTTCGCATACTGGGAGAGTGACAGTAACGCAGGAGTGGAATTATTTTTTACATTAGCAATTTTTTATTATCATTTTTGAGGAGGCGGCAATTTGATAGTTTTTATGATAGCATTAGCAGATCGGCAAATAGTTTCTGATAGAACTTCGAAACTTTCAATAGCTGTTCGGAACTGAAAGTTTCGGGAACCGCTCATAGAAAGTAAAAGTGTTTGGAAAAGTGAAGATTTAAGTGATGCAATTTTAATATTGAAGCAGTAAAGTATTCAATGACTAAGGAACAAATAATGGATACTCTCGTTGTAACGGAAATAATTTGAGAAGCATTACTTAATTGTAGGACAAAACCAAGAGCGAGGTCAACTCATTGGGATAGGTTTCATTAGGCAAAATACCTCAATTTATAGAGGTTTACAGTTTTAGTTCCCCAATAATGTTGAACTTGTGTAGTTCATTGCTTATAACGTTTGTCTGATACTTTTCTCGACTGTACAGGAATTTTGGAAAAATTTTTTTTTTTTTTTTTTTTTTTTTTTTTTTTTTTTTTTAAATAACTCGGTTCTCATCTGCAGGAAACTCGTGCAAGAACTACCATCTTTATATTAACTTTGACAGAGACAGAAACGGAGCTATAAAAGTGTAAAGTTTCCTGTTTAATTAACAGCAATTTTTTTTTGGATAGACTTGGATGAATGTGATTATTAGATGTAAATATGGGTATCTTTAATTAGAATTTGGCCTACTTAAAGCATGAATTCTTGTCTTTCCATTTACTAATTTGTGTTATACTTCATTGGCTTCAAATATAACATTACATTTGCTATATTTGAAGAGAATATCTTTTAGAAAGAAATTTCACTAGTGACACATTCATTAGAAACTATTCAGTCTTCAAGAGGTCTCACCAAACTTGCGAAGCCAAAATGTAACAGAAAAGTAAGACAGGTAGCAGTTAGGAAAAACTTTTTTTTTAATTTCATTGTTGTTGGCTTTGGGAAAAAGAGAACTTTTTAATCACATAGTTGGTTTACATTCAAAATTTAATTCCTTATCTTCATTTTCTATTACAGCTTTAAGATTAGATATAAAATAATAATATATTTTTGAAAGATGTAATTAATTATTCAAATTGTAGTTCCCATATTAAATTACTCTAACTTCTGACAATATATTGCAGCTTTTAAAACACCGGTGTTTTCGGACATCTCCTCAACAACTCCACTCTTCTGGATTTATCTACAGTCGGATGAAAGACTTAACGAAGAAACTCTAACACTGAGAGGAGTAAGAATTCTTTTACAATAAAGGTAGACCTTCAAAGTTGTGTAAAAATCCTTTTAACAAAATTTCATTCTTCTATGTCACCACAAGTAGGGGATGTAGAGTGTTAGGTTCCAAATTGCTACAATTACAAAAGTGTTGGATTGAAAAAAATATTGAATACTTATATTACATATACCGAAAGCTTAGGTTGAGAAACAAAATACTTAAAATTTCTAGTGCGATACACAACATCTGAAAGCTTTAAGTTAAGAGTTAAGGAAAGTGCTCCAGTTCACATTGATTCCGTAAACCACCCATCGTAAAAATAAGTTAAATCCAAGATCGGAGAACTTAATGTGGAAGTAGAAAGATGTCACAACTCTTCTCAAAGTAACGGTACTCAACTCGAGAATTCAAAGAGCCAGGCTTGTTAACAGCTATAATAGTAGTAGTTAGTGATGCAGCAACTAGGGTATGATCCGAAACAAGGTCTTTGAGTGCAATGTGTATGTACTCCATATAATAACAAATAACGTCACTATAGCAAAGCAAGCGCCTCGAGAGATTTAACCTTTGAGAAATGATGAGATCTTTCTAAGGATGATTATAAAAGGTAACTTCAAAAAAAAAATTTTTTTAGTATCAGAAAAAGGTTGAGTTGTGGGGTTTAAGACAAAGTATATATAAGATTGCATATAGAAGATAGAAAAAAGAAGCAGAGTTTAGAAATTAAAGCCCACCAATTTCCTTCTCCATTCAAAAATACGGTGTATCCAAAACTCGGTAGTTTTATTTTAAATTGACAATACAAACATTTCGTGCTAGAAAAAAATATCAATTTTGATTTACAAAATGTAAAATTAAAACGTAGTATCAAAAACTCAAAAGTAAACTATTTTGATAGAGAAAACGGTGTTATTTTTTAAAAGTTCGTCAGTTTTCCTTACAAGTTATATCTTCAGGAAAATTGGATAATGGTTTTAAGTCTTGGCCAGTTTCCACTTTGACCTTGTTCACTTACTTTACGAAAGTCCCCAAAATTTTTTTTAACTTCATTTTAAAACTTACTTTTCAATTTTTGTTAACAGATAATCCAAAAATGCATAGATCAGTTCTCTACAACTTCCTAGACAAAATAACTTAAATGTACAAGAACCACCAACACACCTGAAAACGTCAAGAGTCGAAAAACCAGGTTAGGAGTCACTACTGCAGAACACCGTGACTATACCTGGGCAGTGAAAAAGATGTCAGGAGTAACTCCCAAGAAGAGGAAGAACGGTTGCTCCTTCGAAAGTCTCGTGTTTTTTTTTATGCAATTGGTAAAATTAAAATACTTTTATTACAATCTTTATTTCTTTATTTGATGCTTGAAATTATCGATGCTCAGTTTGACTTCTTTTTTTTTTTATACATAAATTTAAAAACTATTAATAATTGGTTCATAATAGTATTAATATTTATAATTAATTCCTTTATTCTAAACGTGAAAAATAAAAAGCCATTTCAAAAATAATAAAACAAAAATTTTTAAATTTTCAATGAAACAGAAGTGCCAACCAAGCGCGTGTTTTCTTTTTTTATATAATAAATTTCACTCTTAACAACAATATGACACATTAAAAAAAAATAATAATAATAATAAAAAATAAACTAGACTAGACTAGATTAAAAAAAAAGGTACAGAGTACTCTCCAATAATGATGATGAGGATCGTAATAAAAACCAACAATCAATACATTGATAGCACGAATAATAATAATAATAAAAGTAAAAATCACAATAGCAATACAGAAGTACTAAACATTTAAAAATTTCTTATAAATTCACTTCCAAAATTTGATTTTCTTAAAATAATGATAATCATCATCATAAAATAAAAGGAGTATTTACTTCGTATTGTGAACCAAGAATAAGTGTGAAACATTAGTTACATCCTCGTACTCTATTTAAAAAAAAAACCACACACACACACACCATTCACTCGCTGAACAAAACGAAGCATCACTTTTCGACAATTGAATCACACTTGATAAAAACCGAAATGTCGCATACAAAACTTCACTTGTCAACAACCAAAACTAAACATGAATCACTGCAAAAACACTTGAATGAAAATAAACTTACAAGCACTCTCTAAAGCACCCATACACATATCCAAACGAATCAAATTTCAATACCGTAAATTAAAGCAACACATACACACACACACAAGATAAGGGACAAGTGAAGCAACTCGGCAGTTACACGAGAATATTTAACCATTTGAGGGCAGTTATACCATGCAATGATGAGATGGTATCGCAAGTTGGGGACCCAAAATACTACATTATATATTTTAGAGAACGAAGACGACAAAGAATATATAAGAAACTGAAGAAGTGAAAAAGGAAGAACACTTCAAGCTCTTTCACTTAAGAGTTGAAATTAAGAGTTTGAAAAAGAGATTTTTGATTTAAAATAAATAGATAAATATAATTAAAAAAGAAAAATAAATGGTTTTTAGTGGAACACAATACGAATCAAAAGTTATATCAAAAACAATATAATAAATTTAATAATAAAAATAACCATAACAAAACAATTATATAATAATAATAAACCTTTGTACTCCCATTACGACCTGCTGAACATTTTTAGGAAGAAATACGCTACTAAGTAAACAAAAAGAACGGTAAGCAACCATCATACATTAAATCACATCCACAAATAATAATAATAATAAATTCAGTACCCTGAAAATTAAAACTTCATAGATACTCTAAAAATAAATCCTAACTCAAGGCTTCTTAAAGTACAAGGGATTTTCTTTTAGAGTACTAAAACATTAAACTTATCAATTACTGATAAACCAATGTTAACATAATATGACAAGGTAACTAAAACCATATTTTTAAATTTCAGAGATCAGCCATTTTGCTACATAACTAAAATATAATTTAAAGAATTTAAAAATTTTAGCATGGCATTGGAATTACAAAACATATGGATAAAAAAAAACCATTTGGGTTAAGTGACTACTATAAAAACTTAGCCATTGTATTGTATTGTAATCTTTGGTTATATTATATATATATATATATATATATATATATATATATATATATATATATATAATATATATATATATATATATATATATATATATATATATATATATATATATATATATATATATATATATATATATATATATATATATATATAGTGCTTTTAAGAATCAAGACCTTCCTGAAGAAATAAACTTTTACTATCTATATACTGGCTGCATTAACAAAGGAAATGGTCTTTTCCCGTACAGTCTCGGACGAAAGTTCGTAACCCCAAATTCAATGACCTGGGAAGGAGGAGGGACAAAGCAAAAGGCAAAACAGGAGCTGTTAGAGAAACCCAACGAACTAATAACATAAACGGGTAAATTATTTTTAAAAAAATGTGAGGGTTTAAAATAACTATCGCTGTTGTCATTATTATTATTATATGAATTCGTATTAGGGAATTAAATATAGTAGTATGTAGCCCATTTCAAAGAGTATCTCTTATTATGTAGTTTCGTCCAAAACTGTACATGATATTCACCATCATATGGAGTTCTGGCAGTGAAGATTATCACAATAGCATATATATATATATATATATATATATATATATATATATATATATATATATATATATATATATATATATATATATATATATATATATATATATATATATATATATATATATATATATATATATATATAATAATAATGAAAACTGGTTGAAGCTGAACGGGTTATCCTAGATCAAAATCAATTTTCGTCTTCCCTCGTTAACTATTTTTATTCATTTCTACATTTTTCAAATTCAGAATCAAATGAAAAAAAAAAAAAAAAAAAACTTATCTATAACCTAACCAAATAGTAGCAGAAATAATAAATAATTAAATAAATAATAATAATAAATAAATAGTTAATAAAAAAGTTAAATAAAAAAAAAAAAAAAAAAAAAAAAAAAAAAAAAAAAAAAAAAAAAAAAAAATTTAAAAAAAAAAAAAAAAAAAAAAGTGCTTTTCAATACCCATAAGCAAGGCATAAATCACGTGAAAAATGACAATTCTCAGCTGACTATTAATACATACATCAATGCTGTCTCAAAATAATGATGATGAAAATGGTAATGATGATAGTAATGACGAATTTCCGAAAATATATATATATATATATATATATATATATATATATATATATATATATATATATATATATATATATATATATATATATATATATATATATATATATATATATATATATATATATATATATATATATATATATATATATATACTGACTGGTTTCTTCCTAGGAGGCCTCAGGCCACTACGTGCGACGTAAGCCTAATGAGAGACCAGCTCCTCTCTCTCCACAGGAGATAGAAATAAAAGCCCATATTCATCAGTCTTTTGTTTGTTAAGCCTGAGCAGCTTAATAAAAAACCGCAGATTTCTGCTCTTATGGCGAGCTTAAGTGATATCTGTTACGACATAACAGATTTCAAACAACTAATTTCATTATTAAGAAAAACAAGTTTCAAACCTGACTGATGAACGTGCTTTGTCTGTGCTTTGTACAACAATGTAAGAGAACCAATAATAATAATAATGCCTAATTTCTTGAGCACCAAATTAAGTGAAAAAAATTACACATTTTCTCTCCTTTAACAGAAACTAAAAGCGAATTAAATCGTCGCTTCTTCTCTCCTTTTTTCTTTCTCCTAAATAACAAAAAATAATTACAATAACAAAGAACCAACCATCTACAATAAGGAGACAAAAAAAATAAAAAAATTCTTGGTGTTTAAAGCTAAACGTTAGTTAAATAATGAGGGTTAAGAGGTTCTGTAAATTAAGTTGATTCTTTTAAAAAAAAAATCTTCAATAATTTGACCGACAGACCAGCAGGTCAAACACATAGCTCCATTTCTCTCTACCTCAGAAGAAATCTCTCGGAAATAACAAATACCTTCTACGTGATACAATGCAGAAACAAAACAAAAAAAAAAATATTACATATCATAAAGCCTCAAACGATATTGACATTTCGATCTGAGTGGAGCGTCAATTTATTGACGACGTAGAACTTGTGTTTATCGCCCACGAGACCTCTCATTACAGCGATATTCTCCACTAGGAAATTGAAGGGCATCGTAACGAGAGCACCGGCAACGCACATGCCCATTCTGACCCAACCAAGACGATCAACGCGAAAAGATTTTATTACGCCGAATATATACATGTAGAAGTTGACTCCTCCAACAAAAGCTGCAATTGCGTTCACAACTGATGGAACAGAGACTGGGAATATTGGACTCAAGATAACAGATGCCAGAGCCAAAGGCATGGTTACCCAGGAATAGAGGGAGATGGCTAGCAGCCACTTGGTTGTAACCTAAAATTAAATTAAATTAAAATTATATATATATATATATATATATATATATATATATATATATATATATATATATATATATATATATATATATATATATATATATATATATATATATATATATATATATATATATATATATATATATATATATATATATATATATATATATATATATATATATATATATATATATATATATATATATATATACAAAACAAACTGTGTTTCAGATAATGAATAAATAGGTACCACTACCACCCCAAAACATTTTCCGAAAGATATATTTAAAGTTCACAGCTTACCCTAAAATCTTAACTTTTAACATAAACAAAGAAAGGATATAACCTTTTCTAAGTTTTGCTACTTTACAAAATCTAAGAAAAGAATCCCTACCAACTAAAACTTTTACATGGAGCAAATTGGAGACTTCTATTGCCTCTTTTAAAATCTCTGCTACTTAATTTTTTATATTCCTCACGAAACTACTCATCACATTACTTTTCTTGAAAGTTTTCGTTCTCATAATTTCATCCTATTTGCATAGATATTCTATCAGAAATTTATCCAAACCTCTTGCAAGTCTTCCACAGCTATAAACTTTACTCTTTTCTAACTTTTTCCTAACCTAACAATTTCTTCATTCAACCACTGTAGTATATGCACATTATTAAAACACTTCCCAAGACTACTACTACTCTTAAAAGTACGTAAGTTGACAGTCTAGTTTATTTTAACATTCAATGAATATCTTTTCACTTACCATCTTGTAACGGTAAAATTAACTCAAATTTCACTGTATATGTAATTAAGAAAGAGTTACAACCAAAAAACAATAACTTTGACCAATACCAAAATAAAAAATTCCTCTCTCTTCCCTTCTTTATATCTTTATCCCATCCTTCCCTCTCGAGTACATTTTTTTCCATCCAAAAGTAACTGTTTTAAAAATTTTTGAGCGCTACATAAATTTATTCTCCTTAAAAAAAAAAAAAAAAAAATCAAACAGGTATTCACTTTTTTTGGAACCTAACTAACATACCATCACAAACACCCGATATAAATTTATTAACTCTACTTTTTAAGTTACAATTTTCCCATTCAAACAAAAACAAATGTCCTTCCTCAGATTTTTTTTTTTTTTTTTTTTTTCAACCGATTGTAACAGATTTTGAAAGAAAATTTTTTTTTTTTATCACAAAATTAACATTTTACTTACAGGAATGTTTGGGCTGTGGACAACTAGCAAGATGCCCTGCAACCATCTCTTCCTTTGCTGAAGGAAGTCGGAAATGGTAAATGGTGATTTTTCCCACATTTCACCTTCAATAAAGTCAAAGGAATATCCATCCCTAAGAGCAACCATACCAAAATAGTTATCCTCTGCCACGCTACCATCAGGACCATGGTCAAATGTTACACTCTTCTCTGCACCAACCTGAAAAGTTTTTTTTTATTTTTATAAATTCATTTAATTAAAAACATTTTTATTTTTCCCTCTCTCTATATATTTCTGCACAATAGGAATAGGTGTGTAATATAACAAACATTAGCCATTACTTTTGACAAACAAAATTTTTTTTAAATAGACATAACTCAATGTCATATATATATATATATATATATATATATATATATATATATATATATATATATATATATATATATATATATATATATATATATATATATATATATATATATATATATATATATATATATATATATATATATATATATATATGAATCAACATATGATAAGATTATATTAAAAAACAATACAATAAGATTAGTAGATTTGAAATTTTAATGAAAAAAAAAGTTCTTTTAACTCACCTGTGTGACAACATACGATCCTTTCCAGCCAAAAAGTGGTTTATGAAATATTTTAAACTGAAATCTGAGTTTGCCCATGTCATCCGACACTCGAAAACTGTCCGCCAATGTTGTAAACCAATTTTGAATGTTTTCATTCGCATACGTTATCAATCCCTATTATATATATATATATATATATATATATATATATATATATATATATATATATATATATATATATATATATATATATATATATATATATATATATATATATATATATATATATATATATATATATATATAATAATAGATTGGGTTGTATTTGACTGTCCTAATCATGCAGGTTCATTCACAAAATATATCATGTTTTTATTAACATTTTATTTTATTTTCATTTAAACTCATATTATTAAAATGAATATTTAAATAACTTCAAATACTGAGAGTCAAAGAGGCTAGTTTTAGGAAAAAAAAAAAGAAACCTTGACCAAAATGTAATTAAAACCGATTGATTATTGACGTCACCAAGGTTATTCAATATTTTTGACTGATATTTTAGTTAGACAAATAATGATTATTTAGCATTTAATAGCAAGGTCAAAAGAACGCTTCAACATTAACGATGAAACATATTTTCAAAACTATAAGCAAATCAAATGTCAAATCATCACATTATTTAAAAAAAAACAAAAAAAAAACTCCTTTTTCTTTAGCGAAAAAAGGTGTACTTGGATGCGAAAAGAAACAATTACAATTAGTTAATAAGAATTACGAATTAGCTTCTATAAGCAATAAAGACTACAGGAGAACAAACTTTTCACCTGTCCAAACTGATGTTTTCCGTCCATAACAAAGTTGAGAATTCCTCGAACTGACGATTCTGTCACGATGGTCTCCTCGTCAAGGTGAACAATCCAATCAGTGTCTGAAAGAATGTTGACCGATTCTTCAAGGCAGTACTGCAGAGCTCGAGCCTTGAAGAGGGCACCACTCAGTGGTTTATAAGTCGTCGGAACAACTACCTAAATAAAGTACAAACATAAAAAAAAAAGGTCAAAAACAAAGTTTTATATTGTAATTACAAAGAAACTACAAATTACAAATTCCTAAGGCAAATAAGCTTTAGTGACTTAAAAGATTACTATGCCAGAATTTTGTATCACTTTTAAATCATTCACACGATGATCAATGTATATTTAAAATCATGGTAATGTCAGTATCAATCGCCAAATCAGAGATAAAACTGACAATATGTACAAATAAAAATTTTTTTAAATTAAACAATTTTATTTTAGTTTTCTACGCAATGAATAATTCTTCAAAATCCTATTTTTACAGCATTACTTTGATCACAATTCCTCTTGGGGAGGTAGATTCTGAACAATTGATGGTCTTATCAAGCACATGAATGGGCAAATTTCGAATGACTTGCCCACTACCTTTTCACTCTAAATGGTATCTCAATTTCAATCATAGAATATAATTTGCAAATGCAAAACAGTGAGCAAGATGATCAAGGAGAGAAACTCTTCCTTCCCCAACCATAGGGACTATTAAAAACGACTTAATAATATTACGTCTAATAATTTAACCAAAACAAAATGCTTCTCTGTAACTTTACACTATAAGAAATTAATAAACAAGTTTCAAATAAACTTATTAAGGGTGTGAAAAGTCTACTAAAACCATTCTTGTTTCATTAAGCATAAAACGTCAACCATCTCCTTCAATTCATTACATTCTTATTGTAGTCAATAAAATACAGGAACAAAATTCTATTTGGAAACCCAAAGAATAACAAATTTCAGTTCAAGAATTTATTTATACATTTGCAATCTTTAACTACCTGTTCAAGGTGAACGAAACATTAATTAAAATATATATATATATATATATAATATATATATATATATATATATATATATATATATATATATATATATATATATATATATATATATATATATATATATATATTATATATATATATATATATATATATATATATATATATATATAATATTATATACAATACTAGAATTTTTTTTTATTTACTACTCAAAGACAATCATAATTAATTTATACACAAATCTTTTTTTTTCTGTATTTTTTATTAACCTTTTTCTCTACTAATTCCTCTCCCCCTACCCTCACCCCCTTTCCCAATCTCGAACCTAATATTCGTAATTGCGCTCGTTAATGATTAAAATTACTCGTAAAACATGTTTACTGATATATATATATATATATATATATATATATATATATTATATATTATATATATATATATATATATATATATATATATATATATATATATATATATATATATATATATATATATATATATATATATATATATATATTATATATATATATATATTTATATATTAATTTATTTATTTATTATG
>SEYY01000410.1:77500-87500 GCA_009176605.1 Armadillidium nasatum
TTGTCTTTCGTGAGAAAGACAATGCTTATCGTGAATGGAAAAACTCTCCTTCTCCTTTCACTCTTGCTAAGTTTCATTCAGCTCGGAATCGTTGCAGAGATGTTCTTCGACGAACTAAGCTTCCTTTCATAAAAGGGAAGTGCGCTGACCTCCATGGCTCTCCTACTGATAAAAATTTCTGGCCTCTTGTCAACAATATCTCTCATAACTTCTGTAAATCTGCCTTTCCTCCTCTTATTCGCTCAGATGGTTTTGTAGCTAATACTCCCTCTGTAAAGGCTAAATCTCTCTGGCCTCCTTCTATCATCTAATCCCACCCTGCACTATTCTGGCATCCCTCCTCCTACTTCTTCTCTTCTCAGGCTTCCCATGTCTCTACCTCTGTGATTATTTATATTCGGGTGCATGGGATCCTGAAATCTATGAACGTCAGGAAGGCCAGTGGCCCGGATGGCATTCTCTCTCGTGTTCTGAGGGAGTATGCTACTGAGTTAGCCCCTGTCCTCGTTCAGCTCTACTCTTTATGCCTTAATACTAATACTTTTCCTCAGTGCTGGAAGCGCTGGGTGGGTTCTCTTCTTCCTTTCTCTTTTATAAGCCCCTCCTTGAAAAGGGCTCTGCCCGTGAGTGGTGGTGATCTGTATAAAAAAAAAAAAAAAAATAGGAATGAGCCGATAGTGAATTTGCCGGATAACCGAATTCCGGATATCCAAAAAATTTCAAAAACCGGATATCCAGATAAAGTTGCCGGATATTTCTTAAAATTAACATTAATTGCTAATTTAACTTTATATATATATATATATATATATATATATATATATATATATATATATATATATATATATATATATATATATATATATATATATATATATATATATATATATATATATATATATATATATATATATATATATATATATATATATATAGGGTGGCCACCCCTCTCTCTCTCTCTCTCTCTCTCTCTCTCAAAAAAAAATAAATTTTTTTTAATAAAAAATTCTTGCAAGTATAAAAAAACAATGTTTCAAGGTAACTATTGTTTGCACACATGAAATGTCACTCATACTATTTTAAGTCATCATGTTTTAAAGATTATATTCTCCAATTTTTTTTATGTCAATGTCCTGCACGCTCTTTGAGTCATATTCTGAAGACCGCATGACTCGACGGACCATGTCAGGTGGAACAGTGGCTGTCTCTTGCTCAATAAACAACCCTAAAAGCGTCAGCGATTTGTGATAGATGAGTATACATTCGTGATTTAAGTAGCCACACAGAAAACAATCACAAAGAGTGAGGCCAGAGGACACCAACATCGCTACACAAAGAGACCAGACGATCTTGAAACTTTAAACTTTAATGATCATTGAGCTGTTTGTGTTGTGGCTCTATCTTTCTGAAACAACAAACTATGTTCCTCAAGCTAAGGATGTTCGAGTTGGTGGCCTTAAAAGGTTTTCGAGCAATGGATGTAATGAAGAGAGGTTACGGTAACAGAAAATCCACTCATATAAGTAATAATTAGGCCATGAGGCCAACATCGACACCAACGCTCTAAACAGTTACTCACTCGGAGCACAACAGTCTTTCGTGTAGCATTTCGAGGATTGTCTTTAAACCAGTAGCGAAACTTTTGTTTGCATGCTTACACAGCCACTCGAGTAAAAATGACTTTCGTTATTGCACAAGAGAGTAATAATGCATCTTTCTGAACATGTTACAGAATATTCTCTCATAACTCCTGCAGCCTAACCAGTCTGTCGCATTGCGTTCTTGCACAACCATCATTTTAAATGGATGGAAGTGGGGGGGTTTTTTTTCGTGATCTTTCTTGGAAGATCACTTTACTTCTCTTTCTAAACAAACTTCTAAAAGGTTGAGTATTCTGAGGCTACTTCGGAATTTCTTCATTAAACCCTAGTTGCTTGCTCTTTATGTAGGTGGTGTTCGCTTTTGTATGTAGCTCGATTCACACCTGGGATTTTTTCACTCAAACAGTTCTCCTCGAAAAGGTGTAGTCTACGGCTTTTTAACTTATAAAGTCTTTCCGTTCTTACTACTACTCTGCAATCTCTTTCAGCCCATCAAACGGTTGTGTAACTTTCCCTATACTATCGCTATTACAATGGACACTGCTCTTCTGAACTCTTCACGATCTCATCCATTCTATGTCCAACTCTCTGAAGCCAGATTCAAAAACTATGATCAATCTTACATGTACTCTACTGCTATAGCCTGGAAAACACTCATTTAACTATCTTTCCAACTTCATTTGATTTGCAGACCTTCAAACGGAGTAAATCAGTAAATGTAGGCATTTAATTGACCATGTTTAAGATATTCCCCAACTTTGGTGGAAATTGGTATACTTCTGGTCTTTGCCCACTAGAGGGGTATATATATATATATATATATATATATATATATATATATATATATATATATATATATATATATATATATATATATATATATATATATATATATATATATATATATATATATATTATATATTATTATAAAATAATTTATTATAAATAATATATATATAATTATTATTATATTATATTATAAAAAATTGTTAAAATATAATATATATTCAAAAAAATAACTTATTATAATATATGGATTTTTTTTAAATTATATAATAATAATATATAATATATATATATATATATATATATATATTATATATATATATATAATATATATATATATATATATATATATATATATATATATATATATATATATATATATATATATATAACAACTTAATAACTTAAGTAATAATTTAATAACTTTAAAGCAATTTATAAGAATTGCAATTTTAAAAGTTTAAAAGTTTCAAGAAAAGAAAATTTTCAATCAAAACTCTTTGTTAATTATTATTATTATATTTTTTAACAATAATAATAATAATAATAATAATAATAATAATAATAATAATAATAATAATAATAATAATAATAATAAATAATTTATTTTTAAAATTTTTCTCAATGGTTAGTTTAATGGATTTAGACCATTAATAGAAAGCAATATTCGTTCAGATTATGATGCAAAATAAGAAGCAAATAAACTTTCCAGTTGAAAGTTTTTCAATAAATAATTTAAAAAAAAAAAAAAAAAAAAAAAAAATCAGATGGAAGGAAGCAAAAGTATTTTCCTTCAACTTTAATTCCCCCCCCCCCCCTCCAACCCCTCTCTTTTCACTAAGGTAAAATAAAGAGCTCTTCATTTCATTCGAATCCTCTTCATGATCACTTAGGCTTCATGTTTGCCTCCCTCTTTTGATTTACTATTAGTATTTTTGAAGTAATTATTTAGCTTCGTCTTTATTTATTTTTTCTTCCTTTCTTTCTTTTTATTCTATTTACACTCTTCCTTTTCTCTCTCTCTCTCATTTTCAGTTTTTTGAAGCTCTTCAAAAACTTGAAATTTCTTTAAAAAAAAAAAATTTTTTTTTTTTTTTTATCTTTCTTCTTCTTAACATTTCATTAAAACATATTAATATAAGACACTAGTGTTTCTTCTCTACAATTTGATGCCTGTAAATTATCACTTTTCATTTCCACATCTGAACCAGAACTTGATAAAGATAAATGATCTTGAATTGGACTCTACTTTTCTTCTATTTGAGGTAATAATTAAAGATCTTACCTGTTACATGTTCCCCCCCCCCCCTCCACTCTTTCTTTAAAGTGGTCAAGATACCCAAATGTTTGCAATTAAACTGCGGATTCAGCACCTTTCGTAATTATGTAAAGTTTCCAAGCTTTAACGGAAAAGAACCTTCCCTTTAATTTAATTTCTAAAAGTTCCGTTTTCTTCATTTAAATAAAGTCGGGATAATAGATTAAAAGACTACTCCTGATGGAGCAAGTTTATAGAATCTATCAAATTATTTGCCCACTCCATCAACATTTTTTTTTTCCCACGATTTCAGACCCAACTAAAACCATCCTACTTTCCAGACCTAATATTTAATGAAAATAAATTTGCAATAAGGCAAAGTTTCTTGCCGAAGTTAAAACTTTACAATATGACCAAATCTCATTTAAAATATTTGTAATAAAATAACCTTCACCCATTCATTCAATAATTCAAAGTACGTAACTCAGGAAAAATATTAGAAATATTTCATGCTACTCACAATCTCATACCTTTTTAAATAATAATAATAATAATAATAATAATAATAATAATAATAATAATAATAATAATAAAACTTTTAACGCTAAAATTAATAATAAATGACACACACACACGTGTTGATTTACCTGAATTAATGCCACTTGTGATACACACCGGAAGCGAGAAGTCGAATACGAACTTAGAAATGCAATTACAGCCTTGGAAGAACCGCATTTTTATAAACTAATATACAATTTCAATAATTAAATTATCTCATATATATATATATATATATATATATATATATATATATATATATATATATATATATATATATATATATATATATATATATATATATATATATATATATATATATATATATATATATATATATATGAACCGACCGGGGCCCCGGCTAACCCCGGCCATTTTTACTGACCCCGGCAAAAATCAGGGAAAACCGGGGTTTGCCTGTCGGGGTTAAAATGTCAAATTATACTTGAGGTAACAATCCAATTTTTTTTTTTTAAATTTTCAGCCGATTCTCTTGAAATTTTCAGTGTATATAGCTTTTTTCCTGGTGAAAAAAAAAGTCAATTTCTAGCGTTTTTCTGAGTCTATAACTGCTAAAAAGTTTTTTTTGAGGTGAAATTTGACCCTTTTCAAATGAATGGTGGGGCCAAACCACTTTTCGGAATAACTTGAAATTTAGATGTATATTCATAATTCTATTGGCAACGAAAACATGTAACAAACATTTGTTCCCAGAGTTATAGAAAAAATGTTATAAGCCCAAAACTGAACAACTATAGAAAAAAAAAAATTTTTTAAAAAAAATCCACCTTTTTGGTCAATAAAATTTAAAACAAAACTATAACTAAAACATTCCTTATTTTAGGAGGGTGCATAGAGAAGGGATGGGGCTACAAATTCTTCTCTATACTTTATTCGATGCGAGTCGTTGGTTTCGAGATATAACCTCTCAAAAAAGGTCCATTTTTGACCAAATTTCAAATATTTCCAAAGTTTGAGAGGCTATATCTAGCTTCAACCAAAAAGCATTTAATAATGCACTACATAAAATTGTAGCCCTGTCCCTCCTCTAAACAATATCCAAAAATAAAAAAAAAATAATAGGTAGCGTGGTTTTTAAATAATTTTTTTCTCAGGAAAGGTACGATTTTTTTTTTTTTTTTTTAATTTCAATGCTTATATCTATTTTTCTAGATGTGATATCAAAAATCTGTTCTCACCAATGCAAGAAATTGAGGCTAAGATTATTCAGTTAAATTTTCAGCTCATGTGGACCAGTGGTTTGACCCCGTTATTCATTTTTTTCAACTTTGTGTACAAATAACTTTCAAACCGTTATAGACTCAGAAAAATGCTCAAAATCAACTCAGAACTTTGGGGGAAAATGTATATTCCCTGAAATTTTCAGCTCAATCAGTCAAATAATAATAAAAAAATTTTAAACAAAATATAAGAAAATTAAGATTTTTCTTCTTGCTTTTTTAAAATTTTCTCTTTTTTTCTGTTTCTTTTGACTACTCCTTTTCTGCTATTGAATGTTCATTTTTGTGTTTTGATTTTATGCCCCCATACAGATTTGGTTGAAATTTTTTTACTTGTACCACCCGGAGGTCCTCTTCTAATTTTCTGACTGCAGATGTTACATTTAGCTATTTCGAGCCTATCCTGAAACATTGTAAAGTACTTCCATACTGCTGAAGCTGATATTTTAACCATATTGATTGAAAGTATAAAAAAAATAATAATTTTTAAATAATGTAGCTAATTGATTCAAGTTTGATACATAGCAATGATATAACAATGATATGTATAAATATAGGTTATATTAATAATTTTATATCTTACATTTTTTCAAACTTTACTTAGTGGGCTTATAGGTAAAGCTGTTGAATCACTATTATGAATCAAATTTTTTTTTTTTTTTTTAAATTTTTGGACATTTTATTATACAAAATCTGTAATTTTCTGACATTTTTCCGGAAAAAATGCATATAATCATTAATTTAAGTGAATGTTGGCTATTCTACGCCTTTCTTATAATTAAATAAACCTCAATTAACTTTATATCTAATTGTTTTAACCTAAAATTTTAGTGCTTTTGACCTCTTTACAAATTTTAGGCAACCCCGGCCCCAGCAAAATTCCAGCCCGGTCGGTCCCTCTATATATATATATATATATATATATATATATATATATATATATATATATATATATATATATATATATATATATATATATATATATATATATATATATATATATATATATATATATATATATATATATCACACAGAATGTGCGTGTGTGGGGAAAAGCAGACGAAATACCAAAGAGCGATGCTAATAAAAAAATAACTATACATTTGGTTTTTATTAGTAATTTACTCTTAAACATTATTATCATCATTATTATTATTATTATTTATTATTATTATTATTAAATACAAATGTTATTAGCATATTCATTTATTTCCTATTACTGCTCGGAAAGCACGAGCAAATAATATCTAACAATTTTATTTCAAAATAGGAAAGGAAAAATGTGCCGGTTTTAAAACAATGACGTAACACTGATACGAATAATAATAATAATAATAATAATAATAATAATAATAATGGAGTATTTTTTTCCATGAAAACTTTTAATAAAAAAAAGTTAAACGTTACACTAATAATACTAATCAATTTCACGTAATAATAAAAGCAGCCTTTTTTTAAAAAAATAAAAAAAAAATTATAATTAAAAAAAAAAAAAAAAAAATTGAAAAAAAAAAAACAAGAAACAAAATTTAATAATAAAAAAAAATTTTTAATGAAATTTTTTATTTTCAATAAATAAATTATTTTAAAAAAAAATTATTTTTTAATGAAATTTTATTTTCAATAAAAAAAATAAATAAATAAACAAACAACCGTTTTCAGTATCAAAACTATAAGTAAAATGAAAACGAACTCGTCTCGTCAACTATTGTTACTCAAACTGATTAAGAGTTTTTTTTTTTTTTTTTTTTTTTTTTTTTTTTAAATAAAAATAAGAGTAAAATGCACCTTGGTAAATAAATAGTTTCTTATCACATTGTTTGTTATCAGCACCGATTGAGTCACACAATCTACTCTCAGATATCTTATGACACACAAAAGTTCTAAGGCATTGTCATAATCATCATTTCTAATCAATTCACCCACCCCAACCCCCGGCGCCCTTTTAACCTCATTATCACAAGCCTACCACATTTACTCTCGATCTTGAAGAAAAAAATGCCCTTTTTCATATTATTACAAAGAAGATTTAACGTCAGCATAAATACACAAACCCAAATGTGACACACTGTTTTTAATTATTTCAAACGTTCAAGTACAGCTACGAAGTAAAGGCTGCAGCAGCTACGGCGACGACACCAAAAAAATAATAATAAAATTTTTTTTTTTTTTTAAATGATGAAATCAGAGTCTGAACAAGCCAAATAAAATACTGGTTCCGCAGCTTTGATTCCAAGTAATAAAGTAATCAAAATTTTCTAAAATAGTTCACAACTTTTTTTTCCTTCTTTTTTTCCGTACAATGAATCAATTTTTTTTAGTGTAAGTTGTTTCAGATGAACTGCAGCCTATCTTAATATATTTTTAACTACGGTCTCCTTAGCAGTTCTTATCATGTTTCAGGGTTATCTACTAAATGAGGATACAATACCAACGGATAGATAGATAGATAGATTAATTAATTTTAGAACACGAAACCCTTCTCAAATATAAACCGACACATCTAAAACACCGGTTTAACCGAACCATACAAACATACATTCCCTAATATATATATATATATATATATATATATATATATATATATATATATATATATATATATATATATATATATATATATATATATATATATATATATATATATATATATATATATATTACAAAATTCTTTTAATATTCGACCAACCGTGGTGTGGTGCTTTGTTATGATGCTAAAAACCATCTCCTTAAACCCTAGCTATCTCAAATTAAAAAAAAAAATTTTCAGTTACACCACTTGCGTTCAACGGCTCACTCATATAACAGAGCATGTGAAAATTTATTAAATAATAATAATAATAATAATAATAATAATAATAATAATAATAATAATAATAATAATAATAATAACACCACCATGTAATTAAATGTTAATGTAATGATTAATAAATATTTTTCTCTTAATTAATCTCAATTATTATTACTATTGTTTAATTTCGTCTTTTCACTCTGTCCCTCTTTCAATCCCTCTCTCTCTCTCTCTTTCTCTGTGTTTGTTTGTTTCAGTTCCGTCTTCTCTCTTCCTTTCTCTGTTAATTCTCTCTAAGAGAGAGAGAAAGAGATGACAGAAATAAAAGAGAGAGAAGATGGAATCAAAAGAGATTGAGAGGACGGGATTAAAAGAGAGAGAGAGAAAAAACTGAATTAAAAGTGAGAGTGAAGACGGAAATGAAAGATAAGGAGAAAGAGAGAGATAATACGGGATAAAAAAGAAAGAGCGAAGACGGAGTCAAGACAGATAGAGAGAGATAATTCAGACTTATCTCTCTCTATCTGTCTTAACTCCGTCTTCGCTCTTTCTTTTTTTATCCCGTATTATTTCTCTCTCTCTTAATTATGTCCTTATCTTTCATTTCCGTCTTCATTCACTATTAATTCAGTTTTCTCTCTCGTTCTCTCTCTCTCTCTCTTTCTTTTAATCCCGTCCTCTCAATATATTTTGATTCCATCTTCTCTCTCTTTTATTTCTGTCATCTTTTTCTCTCTCTCTTAATTCCGTCTTCCTCTTCCTGTCTCTTAATTCCATCTTCTCTCTCTTTCTTTATCTTTAAATTCCGTCTTCTCTTCTCTCTCTTCTCTATCCTCATACAGTCTGTTTCTCTCTCTCTCTCTCTCTCTCTCTCTCTCTCTCTCTCTCTATTTTAATTCTGCCTTATCTCTTTCCTTTAATTTTACTTCTCTCTCTCTTAATTTCGTCTTCGCTCTTTTAATCCCGTATTTTCTCTCCCACTTCCCTCTCTTTTAATTCCATCTTTTCTCTCTCTCTCTCTATTAATTCTATTCTCTCTCACTCGCTTTTAATTCCGATTTCTCTATATATTTTAATTCAGTCTTTTCTCTCTCACACTCTCTCTCTTGTTTCTGTTTTCTCTCTCCCTCTTTTAATTCCAATCGAACATTTCACTCTCTATTTATACAATCCTAAGGGCGATCGACTCTACATTGCACACCTCTTGTGTTTGAACTCACTTCACACATCCTATTATATAAATCTAAATATAACCTGCACACTCTTGCTCTATAAAAAATATTTACTACTCACAATTACCCCTGATCAGCAAATATCTCTTATATTCTAGAATCTAGAACAAATACTTTCTCCACAAACCTAACATACATCTTTGTATATTTTATACAAGTATCTAGAAATCTCGATGGGACACAATGTTTATTAGATACAATAACAATTCATCTGATAATTCAAACATTAAAATATGTCCCTTCCTAATACCCAATGAATTAAACAATCAAAAACTCTTTGAGTGTTTCAACATATATAATTTACCGGTATATGGGATGAGCAAGTGCATACCTCATACAACACTTATTAATACTACGCAAAACAATAATTTGAATATTATCTGGATCTCACAATTACTATGAACATACAAGCCCACTCTTCAAAAAAAACAAACCTATACATACTCAAACTACAAGATATGCTCACTCTTACAAATGACTACCCAAATTTTTAAAGTCATACATGGAATGTCAAAAGAACTCCTGACAAATTT
>SEYY01000410.1:98453-110953 GCA_009176605.1 Armadillidium nasatum
GCGTCAAGGATCATTCAATGCACTACAAACACCATTATATATATATATATATATATATATAAATATATATATATTATATATATATATATATATATATATATATATATATATATATATATATATATATATATATATATATATATATATATATATATATATATAAAATACAATTTCAAATTCTAAATAAAAATATATATAGTATATATAGTATATATATATATATATATATATATATATATATATATATATATATATATATATATATATATATATATATATATATATATATATATATATATATATATATATATATATATATATATTATTAAAGGTTGACTGGATACTCGCATCCGCATTCGCGGATAATTACGCTTCTTTTATGAGGAGAGCGTTTTTTAATTAAACTCTTACAACTCAAGGTATGAGAGTTCAAAATAAAAAAATATATAACTTGCTAAATGAAAAATCCAATTAATAAAATAAAAGTAAATTAAAAACAAATAATAAAATTTTTTTAAAAAATGAAGTCATAAAACTAGACTAGAAAATTAAATAAAATGGCTTTTAATATTATCATAATTACATAAATACATATTATAAATTTATGATTTTTTCCGTGTGGGTGGGTCGGTTGTTGGAAGGTGAAGTTAGCTGGCTGCATAAGAGTTGGATCCTCGTCCCGGCCCTAAGGTAACACATAACAGAAATTGAAACATAATTTAACTTCATATTAGGAATAAGAAAAACGAGAAAACAGAAGAAAGAGTTTGAGAACTAAAAACGAGAAAACAGAAAGAGTTTGAGAACTAAAACAGTTTTCTAATGTAGCAAAACATTTAATTCAATCTTGGCATAAAATTTAGTCAGAATGATTTTTAGTCAGAAACTGAAACTCAATTACCCAATTCAAAATGTTCAAAGATAATAGCAGTGTCATAGATACGGAAACTTAAAGGAGAATAAGGAATGAGCTAAGTCAGGTAATAAGGTCTAAGAGACAATTAGAAATTAACCTGGCAAGACAATAATAATAATAATAATAATAATAATAATAATAATAATAATAATAATAATAATAATAATAATAATAATAATAATAATAATAATCGCAATAGCCAAAAGGGCTTGGCTTGCCTAAACTTCGACGTGCTTCACCATCCTAAACCCACCTATTTAGGCGTGCTTTTTATCTATATAAAATCAATTGATAATTATCACCACGCAAACTGAAAAAAAAAATAAATAAATAAATAAAAGAATATTTTTATTTTAATATGTACGTGATAAACACAACACAGATTCTTTCTATTAATACAAATGACATAGTGGTTAGCTATGATGATGAGTTAGTCAATATTTTTAACACTTACTTTGCACCAGTGTTTAGAGGTGATAAGTTTGATAACAGTTACTAAACTTGTTACCACAGAGAGCAGAGTAAAAACAGTTAAATTGAATTTATTAATATTCATATATGTTAATGAGATTAAAAATTTACATGAACATATTGGATATAATAAATCTGCAGGTACTTACGGTATACATGGCAGTAAAATAACTGCATATGGTTAAGTTTCTTATTTAATGAGACCACTTTTCTTAATTAATGAATAAAATGTTTAGTTTCTAATATGATAACAATGAGTTGGTTTACTGTTAATAGATAGGAATACAGAGGGAAACTTCTTAGTTCAGGCAGAAAAGTGCAATAAAAAGTGTAAACATGGGTTATTTTGTACCAATTTATAAGAGATAATCTTGAAAATTAAATGTTAGAATAATAAACTGTAATGTTAATTTTACAAGGAAGTTGAAACTATAATTATGTTAAACTATTGATAGTACTGAATGCGGATTTTGGTCTCTAGAAAACAAAAATACAAGATTACAAGAAATAGAATACTTTCCTTTCTGTAAAAAGATTTCTTAAAGAATATACGATTTGATTATCCAAAATATTTTCATCAAACTGACAGGTTGAGCAAGACTTATAATAAAAAGATGAAGAAAAAAGTATGTCATTGAAATGTGAGAAGTAATTTTTCAGCAACAAGAGTAGTTAATTTGCGGATGGTTTACCGCAGTATGTTCTCTTACAACCTTTTAGTAAAAGTTGGATCATAATATATAGATGATCAATATCAATTGTTTTTAAAGTTCTTATTTGGATATGCAGTGTATTTTAAGACTTGATCAATGGATCTAGTACCTAGGTTTGTCTTGAATCCCTTGTACTTCTAGTGGGTGTTTGCTTACAAGTTAAATAGTATCATACATGTATAATTATTTGAATGCTGAAAATTTAAATGTAAGATGAACCATGCAAAGAAAATGTTAATCCTTATTCATTGTGAATAAAAAAGCCCTGATATGATAAAGAGGCTTCTCTCTATTATTATTATTATTATTATTATTCTTATTATTATTATTATTATTATTATTATTATTATTATTATTATTATTATTATTATTATTATTATTATTATCTGAAAGGTTATCACATACATTACCCCTTAGAAGCTAGCAAACTTTTGCACAAACCATGAAAAAATGAAAAATGGACTTCAACAAAAGAAAGAAAAAAAAAAAAAAACACACACACACAACACACACAAACGCAACAAAAGAAAGCACAACACACACACACACACACACACACACACACACACACACAGATCACATTTTTCTGATTCACTTTTTTTTATAACATATATGCAGATAAATGATTAATGCTTTTTTATGATCTAAATCATTTATACTAGACTTGTGTAAACATTTGAATGATAGATTGGGACTAATCACAGAATATTTTTACCATTTATCATATCAACTTAATGAATATAAATACAATGTCAATCTCTGACTTGCAATGTCCATTAATCAAGACAATTTTTATATTTACTAAACAATTTTCTTTGCAAAATGCAAGATAAGAAAAAAAAACTTTATATATAAACAAAGTAAACTATAATAAACACTACTGAAATTATCACTCATCTCACATAAACATAAAGTAAATGCATGTCAGAAACAAATATCAAGTGTTCTCACATAAACATAAAGTAAATGCATGTCAGAAACAAATATCAAGTGTTCTAGTTCCAGTCTGATTTCTCACTAGTGTGTGTTACAGAGATGTAATGAGGATGATGAATCAGAATCAGAACATTGAAAGATATACATACTCGAATACAACAGTCCAAATGTAGATGGAGATCACAGAGACTCTGAAACCAATACTTCACACTCCTGATATGAAAGTTTTCATAGAATAACTCACAATAAATGTTAAATTACCATTTTCCTGTAAATTGTAACAACAAAGGAATAATTGAGTTTTACAAGCTAAAAACGAGAAAAATCCCAAAATGTGCCTTAAATAATCTATTAATAAGGCATATATTTGGATAATATCTGAAGGGTTTGTTAAAAGACTCATCAATTATAGCGTTCAATTACTTTCTCAACTAATCAATGCTAGAGTACTTTTCAACCTTTCAATAACATAGAAGCACTTGGATTCTGCTGGACTCTACCAAAAATCATATAGTAATGTTGACATATATAAAATTTTGTATTCCATATATATATATATATATATATATATATATATATATATATATATATATATATATATATATATATATATATATATATATATATATATATATATATATATATATATATATATATATATATATATATATATATATATATATATATAATACAAATTTTTATATATGTCAACATTACTAGGCACCCAAGACTCCCTTTCTTTCTCTCTCCCCTGTTCTTTCCTTCTTCTCTTATCTCTTTCTTTCATAAGGGTACACAGGGGACTATTACCCTATCACCATGCGAGCCGTTCAACCACACTTTTGAGCCACAGTAAAGACATATTGTAAGTATATATATATATATATATATATATATATATATATATATATATATATATATATATATATATATATATATATATATATATATATATATATATATATATATATATATATATATATATAAACATAGAAAATAAATAGAACAAACCCACATGAGTCTATCAATGATTGAGCCACTAAAAGCCCTCACAACACACAATCATTTCATTTAAAGTATTAAATAACAAATACAATACTACACAAACAGTGATTACAAACAATGCTTGACTAAATAAATTTTCAATTGACAAATTACATTAAATTTTCAATAAGACAAATTATCATTATTATTATCATTATTATCATTATTATTTAATTATTATTATTATTATTATTATTAATTATTATTATTATTCTTAAGAGAATTTCAACACCTGAATCAATATTGGTGTGGTGTAACTAAAAAGGAATGCAAACTTTAAGCTCTGATGTTTTATAGGCCGAGCAAAATAAATTGTTTATATTAAAGAACAAATTCTTATACTTGACCGTACACCCTAACACACGCGTGCACACACACAATACATTCATATTAAGCCTCCAAATATGCATGATCACACATCACATAATAATATAATATATATATATATATATATATATATATATATATATATATATATATATATATATATATATATATATATATATATATATATATATATATATATATATATATATATATATATATGAGAAAAGCTGAGATACATGTAAAACAAAAAACACACACACTGCGAGTTCAGGTGAGAGCATGTGACGACATAAAAAAATTGTTAAAAAAATAAAATAAAATAAAATAAATTGAGTAGACTATATTACAGCCCTGAAAAATAATGGGGAAAATATTGTTAATCCAAATTTAAATAAAAATAATTTTTTAAAAAAAAAAAAAAAAAAAAAAATTCTCTCTCTCTCTCTCTCTCTCTCTCTCTCTCTCTCTCTCTCTCTCTCTCTCTCTCTCTCTCTCTCTCTCTCTCTCTCTCTCTCTCTCTCTCTCTCTCTCTCTCTCTCTCTCTCTCTCTCTCTCTCTCTCTCTCTCTCTCTCTCTCTCTCTCTCTCTCTCTCTCTCTCTCTCTCTCTCTCTCTCTCTCTCTCTCTCTCTCTCTCTCTCTCTCTCTCTCTCTCTCTCTCTCTCTCTCTCTCTCTCTCTTCTCTCTCTCTCTCTCTCTCTCTCTCTCTCTCTCTCTCTCTCTTCTCTCTCTCTCTCTCTCTCTCTCTCTCTCTCTCTCTCTCTCTCTCTCTCTCTCTCTCTCTCTCTCTCTCTCTCTCTCTCTCTCTCTCTCTCTCTCTCTCTCTCTCTCTCTCTCTCTCTCTCTCTCTCTCTCTCTCTGCAAAAGCAAAAGAAACATTAACTTTAAACATCTGAAAATTTATAAAATTTTCATCAAAATTTTTTTTTAAGAAAAAGATTAATCACTTTTTGTCTCATTTTTTTTTTTTTTTTCGTTAAGAAGCCAATTGCATTTAAATATTTATATGACATTAAATTAAAACTTAACAAAAATTTAAACAAAACGAAAAAAATTTATGCTGTATGCAAATGGATAAATAAATACATGGTATAAGGTATTTTATTATTATATATATATATATATATATATATATATATATATATATATATATATATATATATATATATATATATATATATATATATATATATATATATATATATATATATATATATATATATATATATATATATATATATTATATATATATATTGGCTGGTCACTGTTAATCAAGCAAGTTAACGTCGTTGTTTATTAGCAAAGAAATTAACGCTTTTCCGTCGTTAATCGTTAACATTAATTATAATTTTTTTTACATATATATATAAGATTGCCTATTAAAAAAGCCAACACTTAAATTTTTTTTTTTTTTTTTTACAGACCACTACCGCTCACGGGCAGAGCCCTTTTCAAGGAGGGGGGCACACACACAAGGAGAAAACTCGTTTAAACACACATTTAACGCACAGCCCTCATGTGGGCGCAGACGTAAGCCTTGAAGATTGGAAGATTAAATACAGGAGGAAAAATAGATGATGGTAAAGAGTTCCACAGAATAGAGGTGGCTGGAAAGAAATAGGCACCACAACGGGCTAGCCTGGGATTTCCTACGTCCACACAAAATTGGTGCGAAAGAAGGGCACCCCTTGTGCAACGAGGACGACTCAACGGTGGAGGAATGCGAGAGGCCAATTCCCTCGAGCACCTGCCATTGTAGTACCTATAGAAAAGAGATAGCGCGCCAACGTCACGTCGCAGAGAACAGAGGGTCAAGAGAGTTTGAAAGTAGGGGACAGTTTATTAATCTTTTAGCTTTTGACTCAACCCTATCCAGAAGAGAGGAGGAGCCGGAGCCCCCCATATGTGATAACAGTACTTCATACGAGAGCAAATAAGACCCTTATATATTTGGAGTAACTGCTCAAAAGAAAAAATTCTCGCAATCTGAACAGAACTCCCAGTTTCTTAGAGGCCTTTAGCAACCATTGTGATATGTGGTTTCCAAGACAGTTTATTGTTTATGTTTAGACCAAGAATGTTAATGTTATTTATAGGTGAGACGGGAGAGCCATCGAAGAGGATAGGAAAGTTAGGAGGTGTTTTTGAGAGGGAGATTATGAAGAAGTTGAGTTTTTAAAGAGTTGAATTTCACAAGGTTGCTATGACCCCACCGGGAAATCCCATCCAGATCGGCAAGAATAGAATCGGAAAGTTGAAGACGAGAAGCAACTCTAGAAGCAAAAGAGGGAGCAGATTTGAAATGAGTAGAAGAATGTAGAGTTGAGTCATCAGCATAAGAGTGAACAGAGTTAGAAGTGCAGTTGAGAAGATCGTTAATGAAAAGTAAGAATAAAGTTGGAGATAAAACGGAACCCTGAGGAACACCACAGTTGACAGAAAAGGAGGAAGAGGTCGCTCCATCTACAAGTGCCGAAATGGAACGATCTGAGAGAAAACTAGACAAGAGTAAGCAAAGAGAAGGAGGAAACCAAAAGGAAGGGAGCTTGGAAAGCAGCGACGCATGCCATACCCGGTCAAAAGCCTTAGATATGTCAAGCGCCACCACACAAGACTCCCAGAAGTCCCTAAGGGCAGAAGACCATAGATCAGTAAGATAGGAAGAGTATGTCACCAGTTGATCTCGAGCGTCGAAAGCCATACTGGTGATCTGAGAGAAGAGAATGAGACTCCAAATGATCCAGAAAATGAGATTTGAGGAGAGTTTCAAAAATTTTAGATAGAACACAGGTGAGAGCTATAGGTCGATAGTTAGAAGGGTCAGAGCGACTACCTTTTTTCGGGATCGGCTGAACAAATGCACGCTTCCAGCATTGAGGAAAAGTATTAGTATTAAATTGATTCTATGACATTCTTTTTCACTAGCTTAAGAATGTAGATTTTTAACTACTGAAAAGCTAAAATGTGATGCCATAGCTTCAGGTTCTTTATATAATTTTTTATTCTTAGTACAAAAAAATGGACAATTAAGTTCTAAATACGGAAGAAAGAAAAAAAGGTTAAAATTCTAAATTTAAGGTACTAGAATTTTCCATGTCCGTTCATGGTCTCCTCACATATTAAAATTATTAAAATCAATGTTCTGAAGATACTTCAGAGTATCCCACTCTCCCTCGGTCTCAGATATGCGCTTATAAATATCAAAGTAATAAAATTTGTTTATGAACATCTTCAATGAGTTCGTAAATCATCTGGATAACGAGGAATTTCGTACTAGCTATTTTCAGCAGGGTGGCGTCACTTGGCACAAGTCCAACAATCAGCAAGTACGAAGTCCTCCTTTGAAGATCAGGTCATTTCCAAGGGGCTTTGGCCACGAAGTTCGCTTGACTTTACCCGCCGGATTTCTTCCTATGGGGTATGTTAAAAGGGAAAGTGTATCGCAACAAGCCACCTATTCTCATGCAAATGAAAAACAGACATTCGGCAGGCAATTGAGGCTGTAACTCCCAATATGTTAGCAGCACCCTTCCATAACATGGAAAAGCATGTGCAGGCATGCCTTGAAGCCAATGACGATCACTTTCAACACTTATTGTAATGTCAGCACGATTCTCAACCCACTAAGGCTTGTTCAAGACAAATTTTATTAACTTATGACTGCTTTGATATCTATAAGCGCATATCTGGAGAAGAGAGTGAGTGGAACACCTAATATTTAAAAACACTTTTCCTTCAAGGTTT
Organism: Armadillidium nasatum; assembly: GCA_009176605.1. Lineage (NCBI taxonomy): Eukaryota > Metazoa > Arthropoda > Malacostraca > Isopoda > Armadillidiidae > Armadillidium > Armadillidium nasatum. Next base: position 106,603 of record SEYY01000410.1, read on the forward strand.
AAAAAGATACTTGAAATAAAAGCATTAAAGTGTATTATATATATATATATATATATATATATATATATATAATATATATATTATATATATATATATATATATATATATATATATATATATATATATATATATATATATATATATATATATATAATATATATATATATATATATATATAGTACTCACTATAATTATGAATGATGAGAAACTCGATAGCAAAAATATTTGTATGTGCATCCTAACATTCAATGCTATTGAGGTAAAAGCACTTCTTAACACAGTTTGAAAGTGACTAAGTAAAACTCTCATCTTCATGATGACATAGTTTCCTAATAAACTTTCATATTTTTTTTTTTTTTTTCCTTCTCTTTTATGAAATTGTGATTTCGTAATGTAAACAACTAGTATAAATATACTGGCTCATCTATAAATTGTTTATGAAATACAAGCGCAATTTCGTTTTTGCATTTTTACTGATTTAAAATACAATAAAATTGGATTTCTTAAACGCTTCCGTATTCCTCATTTGTTTGAAGACCTTTGTATAAAAAAAAAAAATGGAAAAAAAAAAGACGGAAATTAAGTAAGAGATAACAAAAAACATTTTTCTGCTATAAGAAGCACAATTACATCAAACAATATAAAACTACCGTATTTCCTTCTAATCCACGGCTCAGCATTTTGAAATTATCAATGTTTAACTTTATAAAAAGTGATGATGTGTTGTTGAGATTACGACTCTGAAATTACCTTCAAAGAATCCTCATCTTAACTTAAATTGTATATACTAAGGACTGGGTTTCCAGTTGTACTTAATGAAAGACGAAAAATATTGTTAGTAATCGAGATGTTTGAGGGGAGGGGAGGGGTGAGGGAGAAATGGGATGGGAGAGTCTTTGAAAGATTCATGTGTCTTTTAATTGTCTTTTTTTTTTTTCTTTTCTTCTCAAATCTCAGGTTACACGAATTCCAATGCAATGACCTCAAAAGTTAATTGAAGCTAACAATTGGTACTCGAGATGGAACTTCAAAATAGTGGACAAACAATTACAAAGTGCATTTTATATATATATATATATATATATATATATATATATATATATATATATATATATATATATATATATATATATATATATATATATATATATATATATATATATATATATATATATATATATCACTAATTCTATCCAGTCTCTTTCTGCCCGTCGAATTGTTGCGTCACTCTCTCTATACTACAGCAATTACAACGGACACTGGTCTTCTTAATTATCATGTTGCATACCTCCTTCATTGAGAAGTGCTCGTGATACACGCCTTTCTGCACACTCTCTTAGTAGACTTCCAGCATTTGTTCACCAGTGGATATCAAATATATATTTATTATTTATTTATTTATATTATTATATATATATATATATATATATATATATATATATATATATATATATATATTATATATATATATATATATATATATATATATATATATATATATATATATATATGTATGTAGGATTTCCCTATCCAAAACCCAAATAATCTATGTAACTTATCAACTTGGTCAAAAATAACATATAACTCAATTTCCCTGACTAAGAACCACACTCCTTGAATAGGGCTCTGTCCATGTTGATGGTGATATATATATATATATATATATATATATATATATATATATATATATATATATATATATATATATATATATATATATATATATATATATATATAAAATTTGAATTTTTATTGCAGCTGATCAAAGAGGTGCATTCAATCGTACATGAAATTATTATTCATTGATTGTTTATTTTTTAATTTCTCGAGCTTGAAGCAGTTCCATTCGAGTGAGCAAAAGACAAAACAAAGCTTCTAGAGCTTCAAAATTTAATGGTAATACATTCCTATACAGAGCAAGAAACTATGGAAGGGTGAAAATTTTTTTGTAAGAGCCTCAAAACAATAAACCTCTTATAAACTTGTTCAGAAAAAAAAAGGTAATGTGACCAAAAAAGAAATTAGAGAGAAGACCAAAGAGTGAAATGATAGATACTGAAAGGAAGATCTAAGAAAATCAAAGCTTTGTGCTATATTCTATCAAAAACTTTCCATATGTCACCAAAATGTCAAAGAGCAAAGGACTAAGAGTCAGAAAGAATAGAAAGGTCAACAACAGACCAGAATTAATTTCGAAAACCAAACTGGTGATCAGTTATAAGATTAGAAAATGAGATGTTTCCAAATCTTCCTCTTACAAGATTTGAAAATCTTACAAAGAACAAAAGTTAAAGCAATAAAACAATTGAGGATTGAGTTGGGTCCACTTTTTCTGCTACATGTTCAATGAGTGACATTTCTTGCATGAAGAAAGGTTAAAGTTGAAAAATAGGGAGAAATAAATTACAAACTAGTATATATATATATATATATATATATATATATATATATATATATATATATATATATATATATATATATATATATATATATATATTATATATATTATAATATATAATTTTATAAATACATTCTATAAATATTTTTTGTTTAATTTAAATTTTTTAAAATTAAAATTAAATAAAAAAATAAAAATTTAAAAAAAATAAAAAAAAAAAAAAAAAAAAAAAAAAAAAAAAAAAAAAAAAAAAAAACTTTTTATTTTTTTTTTTTTTTTTAACTTCTAAATTTTTAACAGAGTTTATTTTACAGAAACCTTTATTCATAATATATATAATATATATTATATATATATATATATATATATATATATATATATATATATATATATATATATATATATATATATATAATATATATATATATATATATAATAATATAATTATTAAATATAATTAATAAAAAATAATTGCAATTGAAAATTTAAATATTAAATTATTAATATGCTGATAAAAAAAGTAAAATTATTAATATTATTATTATCATCATCAATAAATACTTTATTTGCAAAAACATTATCATTATTTAAGGGTTAATCATATAATTTTATTATTATATATATATATATATATATATATATATATATATATATATATATATATATATATATTATATATATATATATATATATATATATATATATATAATATATATATATATATAGTACTATAATATTTTTTATTATATGTAGTATTGTTATTATTTATATTACTTTTATTGTTGGCATAAGTCCAGTGGTAGAGATTATGACTTTTGTGCAAGAGGTTATTTAAATTTTTTTTAAATTAAACTAATTTTGGACAATTACAAATTCCAAGATACCCAAGAGAGAGAAGTACAAATTAACATCAGTAAGATTTTTTCTTAGCTGAATTTCCCTTTCATATTTACCACTGGTTTGGTTCAGTGGTAGAGATTTCAAGTATATATGAAGTATGAAGTATATATGGTTCGAAACTTAATTTGTACAATTATTTAATTTTTAGTTATATAAAATATTATTGTTATTATTTATTTATTTTAAAAAAAAAATGCTCATATAGTCATACGGTTTGCATGTTGGTCTCATACAGGAGGGCATTGGTAGAGAAGTTAAACTTTGTTTTTGAAATGTGTGGTTCGAGGAGAAGTTTGGTTGGCAGAGCTAAACAGAGTTTGCTGAGAAGGTTAGGCTATGTTTGTAGAATGAATGAAGAGAGAATGGTAAAAAAGGTGGTTGTATAAGAAATGGAGGGTGCGAGAGATAGGGGGAGACTGAGGGGAGGTTGGATGAGTGGTGCCAAGGAATTATAAAGGGATAGAAGGATGACCTAGGAGGAGGGTGTGTGAATGGAGAGGAATGAGTGGAAAAGATTGTTGCAGGATGTGTGTGAATTGAATAAATCTAATCCAGTTTTAAAGTTCAAATCCAAGTTGGAGTATATAAATTATGCTGGATCGAAATTCAAGTAGAAGTTCTTAAAAATCCCATTGTAATAAAATGTAGTAAATTATTAAATCATATTTTTTCAAATTTAACATATAATAATAATAATAATAATAATAATAATAATAATAATAATAATAATAATAATAATAATAATTTATTTTGTCAAAATAATAAATAATGATAATACTAACTAATAATTATTATTATTATTATTATTTGTCATTTTCAATACTTTATCATCAATATATTTACATCATTTTGTTTTATTTATATTTGTCCTGTATAAACCCTATGCATATTTTTCCTTTATGATTTCTGGATTTTATATTTATAACATTATGATTTACTTTTCCCTCATAATTAATTATTATTATTTTTATTTTATTTTTTAAATATTATTTCACAATTTTGATTTTGCTACTGGCATTCCTTTTTAAATTATTTTAACACATTTTAACACCT